>JAZHYW010005635.1:0-11368 GCA_037355805.1 Ixodes ricinus
AAAAATTTACTCGCGCAGGTGTTTGTAAACGGGCAGGAAGACAGACACAGAAGTTTGTTTTCAAATCTCCTAGAAGTTTATTACGCACAGCATGTCCCGTAGAAAAGTACAAACGTGCAAGCGCTCTGCGAAATGTAAAAAGGTATTTCTAAGCTTTTATACAGCTGAGAAGATTGCAAACGAAACAAGAACAGGGGTAATTCTTAGTTACATTGCCCTATTCTCCCGGCAGCTGGAAAAATAATGCCCCCGAAATTCTACCCGCAGACGCCTCTCATTGGCGGTGGCAATCAGTTCATCGAAGGATGTATCATTGACAGATTGTTTTACAAACAGCTTATGATTAGCCTTTTTTTTCTGTTTTTTGGTAAGAAGTCAGCCCAGATTGTCGCCGCAAATTTCTTGTAGGGTGTGCCACGCGGGTTAACATTTCTGTATTGAGCCGTCGCAGAATGTCGCCGCGAAGCCGCGTGGACGGGGCTGCCGGCCAGTGATCGACACACCCGCAAAAAAATGTCCCTGCGGCGTGCAATTTGCGTAGCGAGTGTCGGTGATATGTTAGTGTCGACTAAAAGTGTCCATGAAACGTGTATGCACGAAAAGTCACCCATGAAACATGTTTCCACGAAATGCCGGGAGAACAAGAAAGTCAGTATTTTTCGGTAGTTGTCGCATGATTTCATCCAGCTATTGGGAGGCGACTGCGGGTAGAATTTCGGGGAAATTATTTTCCTCTCTGCGGGGAGAATAGACAGTGCCTGATTCTATAAATAATCTTGAAGAATACACGTAAGACAGCGGTCACTCGTTTCCAACAAGTCGGGTTCAGTGCACTAACCATAAACTTCGCGGACTTGAACGATGTATTCCGAGATATATGTCAATATATGGGCACTGCAGATCAACCACACAAAAACGAGACGACGATGTCTGCCACATCGTGTTGAATCTTAATGGACCCCTTTCTGCTCGTCATTTGCCGAACGAACACTAAACGCGTCACAATAATTTCTTAGGCTTCTTTGAAGAAATCACTTGTTGCCGATATACGCGTTCGACTTTTCAAATACTGGTAGCCTTGGATACGTTGCCGCGGACGAAATCTACGGCAGCCCCGTAGGTCGTAGCATAGCACACAAGAAACTAGGCCACGAAGCAGGCATCCCGGGGATCGGAAAAAGCTACTGCGTCATCCGGGAAACCTTTACTACGTGATCGCGCTCCTGACGTTACCCGCGCCCAGAGAGCGGAGTCAAGTAATAAAAAAGTCTCCGGTTGATTGGTCCGGCGAGTTTGCACATTCTTCCATACTTTTAGCTTAGGAAGAGAAGGGAAAAAAAAGAAGGAATAGGAAAGTAACAGCTCCTTCAAGGTTAAAAGGGGGTTGCGCTCACAAAAGCTTATCTTCAGGGGCATCCCAAAAATGAACACAACGAGAGGCTTTGTGACCTATATCCTCTTGAAACTTCGACCCAAAGTTGATAGTGCAGCGGATGTTATCCGTGGCCTTCGCCTTCAGGCAGGTGCCGTGCTCTGCCTTATCTCTTTCTCTTGAAGACTGTAGTCACGTGATCCTACCAGGAGACACGATTGGCCTGAAACATGCATAGCGTCTACTCTGCTGTCAATACCGAGTGAACAGGACAGCTCCATACTTCCAAAGGGACTCTCGAGCCCAAAAATGGCCCCAAAAACGGGAAGCCTGAAGATCCTAAATTTTGCGCCATATAACCCACATTATCATATAAAATGAAGAATTAACCGTGACTGCGTTGACCGCGACTACGTTGACTAACCACATTCGATCTGCTAAAATTTGAGCGTGGGAGTCTCCAGCAGCGTTAGCTTGCTGTTGATGCAGGACGCTGCTTTATTGTTGAGAATCCTTTGCTGTGCGAACGCGAAAACGTTCTCGTGCTAGGCGTACTCTACGCAGCAGCGCCCGTCAGCAACGGCCCGCGCAGCATCGCAACCTTTTTGGCGCCTGTTGGCAGTCTACGAGCGCCGGCAGTTCATCGTTGCGACTTGAATGTGAGCATTTAGTTCACTCTAGTACACCGAGCCTCACTGGCGTCAATCACCACGATAGCGACAAGAGCGTCACAGCGCTGCCCGCCACCCGCCAACAACCACGTTGCCAAGAGCAAAACCAGCGATCTGCCCATCTAGGTCGCCTTGTTAATTTTCCTTTTCTTTAACGTGTAGTTCAATTTTGAACGTTTTTGTCGCGGTTTTAGCCGAAGCTATTAGCTTTCGTTGGCTCAGGAAATATTTTCCCTAGCACCTATTTAAACGTTATTGACACTAGCTTAAGCTTAATGAATATATGAGAGACGTCATGTTTAGGCTCCTCCAAAAACAAAATCACAACATCTCCACGTGGTGAATGATGTTGATTGGGGCGAAGATACTGATTTTATTGTTCATAAGTAGTGCTGATGGTGCAGATTTTTTTTATTGCTCATAGGTAGTGCTGAGTTCCGGGTTGCGTTTCGACTTCATTATTACTGCTTTATGGTTGGTGAAATGCAGAGCCAGTGGTTCTTCTAGTGGATCAGCTTGGATCCGCTAGAAGCCGTGGGAACGCACCTCCACCGCTTAAGTCAACGGTCCATGTCAGAAAGAGAATGTGTGGTATGGAACGTGGTTATATACGCATTTGATCATTTGACCGCAGCGCCCTCTCGTCTATAAACGTTAAGCCAATGCATGCAAAGTTTAACGCGATTATATACGCATATGACCGCAGCGCCCTCTCCTGTATAGACGTTGAGCGGCTACATGCAACGTTTCATCCATGACATCCTCAGCTCTTGAGTTACTACATCTCAGAGCCCCTACTCGTCCCGCAGTCGTGGCCGAGTGGTTAAGGTGATAGACTAGAAATCCATTGGGGTCTCCCCTACAGGTTTGAATCCTGTCGACTGCGCAAACGTTTTTTTTTTTTTAAGAAGACAGATGGGATGGCAGGCGATGTGAGCACGGACGCCGGACGAATGGACAAGGCTAGACCCTAAGGGGCTTTGCCCCTAAAAGCCCGAAATATTCAATCTTATCCGATCCAAGCACAAGCTGATCGGGGCGCGCGTGGCTAGCGTGGCGGTGTACTAAGCTGGGTGCAGTGATACACCTATAGGATTTTAAGGTAGAGGAAGGGGCTCATGGTCGGTGTACAAATCACTGGCTGGGTAACGGAGGGTTAGTCTTTCAAAAAAGGGTGCATGTGTGCCCGATGCACCCGACTACAACTTATTTTTCTTAGAATGCACTCGGGGAGTAAATGTGTGGAGCACTAACCGAAAAATCGCGGATGTGGTATTGGCGCTAAGAGTGCCGCGCAGCGACAGAGCGATATTGTTAGCGCGAAGATGACATCGGCGCTGTTTTCGCATTTTATTTTCAAAGAACAACGACGGCACAATATTTTAGCACTTTTGGTAATGTTCCAAATGAACATATCACACAACAGTGCTAGTTCTAACTGGAAAAAAACTGAAAATGGTGATCATTTGCTTGCGCTAACAGCGTTCGTGCGATGCACGCACTACAATTCTGCCAACCACTCGCTCATGATGCTTTCCCCGCTGCCCGTCGTCATGCCAAAGTTTCGTCAACGCGATGAAAGTTCAGATTATTGGGGTCCCTGCGGCGAAACTGAATATCAACACTTCTGGCCATACACTTGCCGGCCATGATTATGTCTTCGGCGGCCAATCTGAAAATCAGCACTGCCGGCCAGCCATTTGGCGATCCCGTTTATGTCTGGTGGCCAAGCTGAAAATCAGTACCTCTGGCCAAACACTTGCCGGCCGTGTTTATGTCCCCGGCGGCCAGGCTGAAAATCAACACTTTTGGCCGAGCACTTGCCGGCCGTGTTTATGTTTACGGCGGCCAAGCTGAAAATCAGCACTTCTGGCCAAACCCTTGCCGACCGTGTTTATGTCTCCGGCGGCCAAGCGGAAAATCAGCACTTCTGGCCAAACACTTGCCGGCCGTGTTAATGTCCCCGGCGGCCAAGCTGAAAATCAACACTTTTGGCCGAGCACTTGCCGGCCGTGTTTATGTTCACGGCGGCCAAGCTGAAAATCAGCACTGCTGGCCAAACACTTGCCAAGCGCGTTTATATCTACGGCGGCCAAGTTGAAAATCAACACTTCTGGCCAGGCGCTTGCCGGCAGTGTTTATGTCTCCGGCGGCCAAGCTAAAAACAGCTAGTTTGTGGCCGGACTCTTGCCGGCCTTGTTTATGTCTCCGGTGGCCAAGAACTAAAAGTGGCCAAGCTGTCCAGACACTGGCCAACCGTCGGCCGATCGAAAGTCACTTTGTGGTGCTGCTTGGGTGCATGGTAGAGTGGCGTGTTACCAAAACATTATTTTGCTATCCAAACAACTTTGAATGCTCTCCCAGAGAAATTACGAAACCTGAGAAAATATTAAAACTTTGTGTACCTCTTATCTAACTTTGCATTGAGTAATTAAGTGTCGCGTAATTAAGTCATCAATTAATCAATATTATTTAGTGTCCAGGACTAACCATTCGGTCTTGGTACTGGCACACCAGACATTCAAACACTTCAAAATCAGAAGCACACCATATTACAAGATCAAACACGAAAAGTATAACTAGACAAAACACACAAGCATCAAAATCAGCGACGTATAAAATTAGGCGGCAAATATTTATCTTTAAGTTCATACGTTGGTGCGTCGTGAAGATCTTGAATGTTGTCCACAACGCAGAGAGAAGAAAATGTAAACTGACGAAGTTTCTTGCAAATATGAGTGGACATGAAGCCCTCATAAACTTTGTAATCATCATAGGTAGCTTTAATGTCATAGATAAAGCAGGTAGTTATATGAGCTTCAAGAGTAAAACAACGTGTCATACGAAGTAAGAATAAATAATAAAAAATCGTGTTTGATTCACTCGTAACATTTGAGTACCTTTCAACTCTGCCTTAATTGGAACAGGTTTTTGATTGAGTGGTCAAATCCTTTTGGCTGGAGTCCAGTATGTCCAGATTTGAACGTAACCGTTGTAACAGTTCCAATAACCTGAGACGAGCACAAATGACTGTATTATCTAGATGCAAACTGGCGCTTATCGCTTATCGGGAACCCAACAAAAGGACCAGGTAAAAGGTGTGTAGTGTAAGAAGTTGGTTGTTCATGCTAAAAATGTATTCAACCAGCGAGAAAAAAGACGGAGGACCTGTGGAAGATTGCAGACACAGCGCTGACTTACAATTAAAAAAATTACTTGTGCTCTTTTACTTGCTGTACTACGCACAATGAGTAAATTTGTCAGATGCAAGTCAGTGCTCTGTCTGTTCTACCTCCAATAATCCTCGGTGTTGTCTTTTTAGAGCGCAGCTCTTAGGCGCCCGTTTCCGGCTTGAGCGACGTCGCCATCGGCGTATCCGCCTGAGGTCACGTGACCCCCAGGTCACGTGGTCCCCAGCCTCCAGGTCACGTGGTCCCCCAGGTCACATGACCCCCGAGGTCACGTGATGATGATGACGATGACGATACGGATGCCGATGACGTCATTAGTGACTTCACTGATGACGTCATTGGCATCCGCAGCGTCATCGTCATCATCACTGTTGACGTCATCAGTGACGTCACGCGATCCCCTGAGGCCACGCGACCCCCCCCCCGAGGTCACTTGCACCCCCCCCGTTCCCTTCCCTCCTCCTCCTCAAGAGCTGCGCTCTAATTCGGCGTTACAGGGAGTTGTAAACGGCTTTCACTTTTTTGTGCGTGTTTAATTCCGTTTTAAAAAGGACAAAGAGTGTGGGGGTTAAAGGGGTAGCTGCAAAGAAAAAAAGTGTTTTTTAAACAGACTAATTGGGACAAGTATGTAACAAAACAAATCTTCCGCGAAAAAACAAATTTTTCTAGCAATATTTACGCCACAGGACGTAATTTAGTCCGAGTCACAACTTCTCCGTGTTTAAAACTCCCGCCTTTCGACGCGCGCGAAGTGGTTGGTATACGTCACTCCGTGACGTATAGCAGCCACTCCGTGACGTATAGGACCAATTTTGTGGAGCGATATTTTAACTGGACGAAATAGCCGCAAACTAAAATCAGTCTCGCGAAATAAATATTGCTGTAAAAAAAATTTGTTTTGGGCGGAAAAATTGTTTTGTGACTTGCTTGCCCCAATTAGGCTGTTTAAAAATTCACTTTTTTTTTCTTTGCAGTTACCCTTTAAGAAGCAGTCGGATTCATTGTATTCTGCCCCTCGGAGCCACTGAAGAATCCCACAAAGAGAGCCTTCTTTTCCCACTCCCGCCCGTCCCGTGCGTTTTTCTTTTCCCTCTCTACCTTTCTGTCTCCGGCGACCCGGCGAACTGTCACTTCGCACTTCTCGTCCATACACTCCGGCACCCTTCTGGTCTCAAACGGCAGGAGGAAGTTATCAAACAAAAACGGGTTCCACCTTTATTTTATTTTTCGTGCCGGTTTTGCGGATTGGTTAGGACTGCTATCATTGACAAACCGATTGTTCCAGGTCGTCTAATGGGCCTTAAAGGGAAGCTGAAGAGGACTTTGAATACAAACAAACAACACAAAGTTCGAATGTAGATACTTTGAAAATTGTGTATCTTAGCTTTATTTCTATCGTATTGGTAGGAGCGTCGTAATAGTCAATAAAAACTTGACGAAGACCCGCCCGTTGCGGCGCGCAAACGGTAGGAAAGAGCGAGAGAGGAGAAAAAAAACTAACAATAGTAGCGTCACCAGGAGGGTCATCATCACCCATGCCACTAATGGCCTATTCGTCTCGGGGCATACAGCACCCGTCCAGTGCAGTAAACTCTTTCCGACCTTAGTACACGAAAGACTGGCGGGAGAGAAGGTAGCTCCCCTCTCCCCTCCAGCCTTCCGTGTACCACGAACCGCACTGCACCGGTGCGATGCGGGCCCAGATGAATTGGCCATAAGTTTGCTCGGGGATGCCGTCAATGACGGCACGACGTTCTGGACAGATAACAGGCGCAGAGAGGATTGCCGCATGCCCGGTGGCTATTGCTTCACGCATATTTCAAAATAAATACGGTTCACGTTTACTACTGCCCCAGATAAGTGCGATAACTGTAGTCGCCGGACAAAAAAGCTCCCTCCAAACTCAAATTTCTTGCAAAGCGATTCAGCTTCGCTATAAAAACGTTAGTTAAAGCCTAAAGGGCAAGTCCGGTCGAAAACGTCACAAACCAAATCACTACTATTGCTTTAGTGGCATGAAATAAGGTCACGGCCCAAATATTACGACAGAGTGAAGCCGCGTACTCCGCTAGAACCGATTATAAAGATGCGACTAGCTGCTCTTAGCGGGCGTCAGGCGGTTTAGCTTTGAGTCAAGGAACACTGGCATAACACCCTTCTGACGTCAAGTCGCGATGGAGCTGCAGTTGATTGGTTGTAGCGCGTACCGCAGCGCCATTTTGACGTCTCGTTGCAGCCTTACGACTGATGATCAGTGTTGCCATTCCTCTCGCCGATAGTTTCGGTTCAGCCGTAGACGCATGAAACCGAAATCATCTCCGATACGGCCCATCGTACCGTATCGGAGGTGTAACAACCTCTTCCCTAAAACTCTCATATAGGGAGTTGTCAGGGAATAGTCTTTGAACATACCATACGGTACGATGTGCACCTGGTACGAACTGCGCATGCGCGATTCTTCAGTGGTAGGGCATACGCAGTTCGTACCGGAAAGCCCATCGTACCGTATGGTATGAGCAAAAAACGGTTTCCTTAAACTCTCGATTAGAGATGAC
The DNA here is from genome assembly GCA_037355805.1 of Ixodes ricinus. NCBI lineage: Eukaryota > Metazoa > Arthropoda > Arachnida > Ixodida > Ixodidae > Ixodes > Ixodes ricinus. Next base: position 7,790 of record JAZHYW010005635.1, read on the forward strand.
TCCGGAAACGATACCCGATACTCCGTCTCCGCCTTTGCGCGTGCTTCGTATCGTTATCCGGTATCGTTATCGGGGGTATCGGAGCTATCGGAACGGTGTACTCTCGCCTGTAGAACGGAGATTTATCCAGAAGGTGTTGTCTGGGCTCGCAAATCAAACGACGGCGGGCGATCGGGAAGGGGAGGGGGAAATGGGAAACGAAATCGAAATGTCGAAGATGGATTGAGTAGACAGGCGAACTGGTTTATTTAACAACAAGAAAAGAAAACCGTAGAAGACGGACGAAAAAGTGGACAAGCGTTTTGTGTTTCTCCTTTTTTTATTTTTTTCGTCCGTCGTCTACGGTTTATCTGAAATTCCGGTTGCATTCTCCAGGAGGAGAGCTATTTCCTGGACAATAAATCAGTCTCCCGCCAGTCGTATCGACGCAACGAATCCATCGTCGGCCCTCCATCGTCTATCGAACTCACTCGGAAGCTCCTGATGGAGCTCCCACCACGAGGACACTGCGGGATCCGCTCTGGACCCGGGGTGAACGGCCCTTTCGCAATTGTTCCGCTTCCTGAACCCCCGACCAGAGTCTCGAGATTTACACGTCGCCCTGCACGAGGGCTGCCTGATGCGACGCGGCGGCCGTGACGGAAGGAAACGGCTTCTCCCTTTTGCTGTCTGGTGTTTTTGGGCGCAGGTGAGCTCTAATCTTGTGGCGGCTTTTTGCTGATTCCTATTTTACGAAATTTGAAGTTGCGTATGAAACGCATAGCCGCGTTAACTTTTTTCTTTTAACTTTACCTTTGACGTTTACGTACGCTCTCGAAAGATTTGATTCTTTATGTTTGGTTTTAAGTTCGACTCACGCCGTAAAGTGTTGTTGTTGTTTTTTTTTTTTTCCGGGGAGAGCGAGTTACGATACTGGGAGCAGAACTAAGTTACCGTATTTTCTAAGCTATAGTAAGCAACATATGTAATGATCACAAAAACAAAAAAGTTCAGGTAAGAAATTTCAATTTTAAATAGTCCATTTGTGATGCCTTTTTTGCACCTAACAAATTTTTATACACAGCGCACCTTAACAAATATGTCGAGCCTCGTCAGAGATAACGAACCTGATAAAAACGAAAATTTCTAGTCCGCACGTCTAGATAATCTTTTCTGCTTGTGTTTTTTGTGTGTATATATGGGTGTCCTTTAAACAAGAGACGAGCGTCTAATATCTATAACGGTTTTGTTAACACTTAGAACATCAATATGTGATTTGCGGCAAGGAATTGTTCATTTATATTAGGATATTTTTGTATGCGTATGAAGTAAAACTTGATGTCACCAACTCGATATAAGGTGGTAACATATGTGTCACCGATTCTCATAAATAAAACCGCATTAGCAACTTTTTGTGTGTCGGTGAAAACTACAGGCAGACAGTCAGTGGAATGAGTTGGGAGCTGTGTTGCGAAAGGAACATGCCAGATCATTTTCACAGCTTTTCTTTTTTGTTTGTTTGCACTCTTCTGTCGTTCTCTTTCCTACCTCTTCTCTTGCTAAGACCTTTGTTCGCATCCGCAATTTTCTTTTTTCTCTCTCGAGTATTGCTTTCTGTGACTTTATCTTGAAGTAAATATAACCAACTCTCGAAAGTCATGTGTCGCCTTTTAAATATCTGAAAATTCCATCCACGAAAGAAACAAACATACGCTCTACTTTAGGAAGAGCGAGCGAATTCATTTTTTTTGATCATGCCACACAAATGGCAGACAACATCACAAGGAATGTGCTTAAGAATGACGTCAAGATTTGCGCGTTTTTTTTTTCTTCTTCCACTTTAAACCATTAGAGGAGAGATCTAATTACTGTTTACACATATATCAGGTACTACTTTCACGCGCAGTCTGAGCAATTGAAATGGCGTTATTTATTTCTGCGATGGAAAAAATACAGTTCCTTTTTCTCTTCCGTCGCCCCGCACATGCATGTGAAAACGAACAAAGAATACATCATGTGAAAGTATCTTTGACCTCCTGTTGCGCCAGGGCCTGCTTAATCGAAGCTGGTTAACTTTAAACGCGGCAGATAGTTAACCGCATTTCCCTACGGGGAATTTTAGGTCACGCGACCGGCAGAGTTGGGACGGTGGGGAATCACGATGGAGTCCCTCCCGGCGAGAGTCGCTCACTTTTGAACATATATGTCATAGTCGCCACAATATCGGTACTCGTTCAACAGCAACGAATGTTGCAGGAGTCTTTCGCTTTTCCTTACCTCACTTACATCGCAAAGTATGAGCAATGCTCTGGCCCCATTTTGCAGTGATAGCTGTTAATGGAGCACTTCGCGGGTTTAGCGCCGTCTACCGCGCTCCAAATTCACACGGGTCATTTTCGGCACTCCGCCAAAAGATTCCGCATTGACGTCACACCAGCTGACGTCCAGCCGCGCATCACGTCACCTGGTTACCTGGCGTCAGCTGATACCATGACGTGACATTGTTATGTCAAGTCAGGTTGCACGGTGACGCCGCGCGACTTAACGACGTCAGGTGACGCCGTGAGTCGCGTGATGTCATGACGTCACGTTACACTGTGACGCCACGTGGCGACATTACGCCGTCACGCGACACCATGAGAGGACGTTGAAAACGAAACATGAGACTGCTGATAATGGAAACAATAAAGAAAATGAAAGACGTTTATAAATCTCGGTAGTGCGAAATTAGAACGCAGCTCTTGTGGAGGAGGGGAGGGTATGCCGCTCTCCTCCTCCATTGCCTCCTCCTCCTCCTATCCTCCTCCCCCTCCTTCCTCCTCCTCCTCCTTGCATCCTCCCGTCCTCCTGCCGCTGCATTTGTTCATGGGTGACGGAGACGAAGTCGAAACGTCATTTTCCGCGCTGCAATTTAGCGGCGAAACTGAATTGTGGTGTTGAGGTCACGTGGATTTCGATTTCCTTGCATAAATTTAGCGAGAGAATGCTTTTCCGCCAAATTTAGCTTTGGAAATTTTTCCGCTATATTCAGCGGGGAAATTTTTCCGATCAATTTCGCGGAATAAAGTTTCCCACTAAATTTAGCGGAAAACATTCCCCGTTCAGTTTAGTGGGTAAATGTCCCGCTAAACTTAACGGAAAAATTTTGCTGCTACGTTTAGCGGCAAAAATCTTTCCCGGTTAATTTAGTAGCAATATTTCCCCCTAAATTTAGCGGGGAACCGTACCATAATGCAACGCGCTCGTTTACGCCGGCGCCGCTCAACCCGCAAACGGGCACCTAAGAGCTGCACTCTAAAACAAAGCCTTTTCGATAATTATGCCACAAATGTTCTCGGGCGATAAAACTAATACAAGCTAGGTGGTTGTTATTAAGTCGGCGAAACAACGGGCGTGAAATTCGGTGGAGCTAAAACGTTTGAATCTTGATTGAGCGATCTTCGAAACGTTTTCAGGAACCACACAGTGGTGTTAGTGTGTGTTCAATAACATTGCATAAGGCGTTCAGGCAGCCACACCAACGACAAGGCAGGGTTCAGTGCATACAGATGCAGTTTAGTCGTTTGCTTCGATTTCAAACTTGAGAGCGATTTTCGAAGT
>JAZHYW010005636.1:0-13736 GCA_037355805.1 Ixodes ricinus
GTTCACATTGAACGCTGCATCCGTGCTATTTAGGAGCACGGTGATAGTGTGACGCTCTTCTTGATGAGAAAAACACACGCGAGAAAATAGTTTCCGGTGCAGCCCAGAGTACTGACTCCTACGGAAGATGGCTGACATACTGACATACGGAAAGATGGCTGCTCCGGCGTGCTGCACACAGTAGTTTGCGACACATGCTTTGGATCTCGTATACATCGCGTCATTCTGGTGGGCTCCGCCCAGTTCAGGCAGATACGAGGAAAACTGAAATTTTTTTACGTTTAAGCTGTTCTTGGAATACTAAGCTTTTGTAGCGTTCCCCGAAAGACGTCAAATATCTTGTGCTCAAATGCCGGAACCATGCAAGGTGTCTAGCTTTTATAGATAATTATTTTGTTCTCAAGAGTCGTTACTTGCTGCTCCTTTGGGCAAAAACTGCGCTGCGGTTCAATGAGGTGAGGGTTGCCGAGAGTCGGTGTGAATTTGTTTGTTATTTCGAAGTGCTTTTTGAGCAAAGATCTTGCTTCGAACACGAACAAAGCCTTCAGAGACGAACTGAATGAAGCTCGGGAGGGCGTCGTTTATTTGGTGAACAAACCCTCTATTCCGTACTGGGAGCAACCGAAGCTAAAAAAGCCGTGAATGAGCAGGTACAATTTTTTTAAATCGGCGTTTGACAGTTTTTTAGGTATCGATATAATCGCAACATAACTGAAATGATAGTATCCAAACATCGTAAAGTAATCAGGTTCGAGCACCGCGTACAAGCCACCGGTTGCACCACTGGTGGGCTCCCTCGACCTTGCTGTTCACAGGAGAACTGGGAGGAAAGTGTCTAGGGCACTTTCTTCCCATTTCTGACCATTTGAAGCATGCAATCGTCGATTTATCTCGCCTTTCTTAGCATTTTCTGTCACAGCCACCGACGTGGTGAAATATGTTTGTTCGACGTAAATCTGAATGAGTGACTTTTTATACGTGGAACCAAAATATGCTGACACCTTCAGGCTAAACTGCTTCTAATGTAGAAAGAAGTGCACGATGAGATTAGCTACTCATGCAGTGTGCTGGTACGCATATTGCAGCTATGGATACTGTTTCACTGGAAAATATGTTTTGTTTCGCTACAGTTCGTGTCATCAAACATTGCAGCACATCATACCTACGACAGACGGTGGTGCCTGCCTTGTGCTGAGGACCTTCCACGGTGACCTGGGCAGTTACCATGCTTGTGAGCATGGGTGCTCCCATTACCTTGCCAAGGTAACCTCTAGACTTGGGCAAGTATCGCCTCATATGCAATGCCAAAACTTCCCTTTGCGAGAAAGGTCATAACCAAGCTGCACCGGAGCCTGCCTGGCTACCCCTAGCGTGACATGCAGCAGCGTCACTATAAGTGGCATTCCGTGTTTCCAGAATGAATCCTTTGTGGCATTTGGAGGGTGTTTTCTGGAGCTTACCTTTGTCAAAAATTCTGTTTCTCAAAGCTTGTTTTGATTGAATTCTCAGTTTTTCAGAATAATTCATATATTAAATTTGCTTGCTGATTTTCCCGATTCTCAGAAGGTCAAAAGAGACAGAAATAGTAACCAGACACAAGTGTATTAATTAATTTGTAGTCTCTACGATTACGAAGGACTTGCCTGTGCCTGGACGAGGTTTCTTGAGCTGAATGTGGCGGTGTGTCTCTAGATGCTCCACAACTCCCAGTGCACTCTAGTTAACACCAACTCTCCCACGACAAAACTTGCAAACCAGGGTTACTTATCTTGATGTCAATACATTAAGCTATCAGTCTCATCAATTCGGTCGCTGAAAAACTTTGTTTTCCACCCACCTTTCTAAAGGCTGCCTGACATACTTGCTACTCACAGCCGCAGGTGCCACAGGAACGTGCTGCGCGGCATGGCTGTGCGGGGTGAAGAGTGAAATCTAGAAAGTTCCGCCGCCTTCGCTCGTCCCGCAAAATCTGCGGCCTAATGGCTTCCTTCATGATAGAAACTGTACCCGTCATCACGTTACGAAGCCCAACTGGTTTGTTCTAGACTCTTACTTACATGGCTAGCACAACCACATCAGATAACAGAATGGAACATATTTCTTTCGTGCTGCTCAGCAGACGTAGGGGTTCCGCAGGCTTCATTTGTCGCCATTGGAAATTCTTCTGATCAGTTGGAAACAAGTACTGCCAAAACACAACCCCTTCCCACCCCCGACGTCACATATACTGATGTCACATAGACTAATCGAACACAACTACAACATAAACAGAATCACTTCCGGACATTTAGGCATACATTGCCAAGATTGCAGATGTCAAGCAGAACTGAAAGAAACTGCACCGTAATAAGTAAAAATAATAATAAACTAATCAGGGAAATTATTGAAGCCGAAAAGATATCGAGGTTAGAAGAAAACTGTGTCACTAAACCTTGTCTAAATTTATCAGAAAAAAGAATTAGATTATCTTGCATCCAGATGAAATAAAAAATAACAAAGAAATGTCTTATTGTTTAAAAAGACAGGTGCAGATAAAGAAGAAAAAATACAAGTCTGAGTTGCAAGTCAGTGCTGCGTGAATGTCTCTTCCTTTTGTGTGTGCCTGTGCCTGGTTGCGAATTTCTCGCGCTGTGGAAAAGTATGCAACACCAGCTCGCCCAAACCTCCTTCTCAACATATTTTTAGTGCTGCCAGTAGAAACTTTCACTTTGAAAATGCGATGAGGACCGAATTTGAAAATTAAATGTCGCCAAACAATTGTTTGCGGACGCAAGGTTTTGGTTACGAGGTCAGTCATATCTACTGGTGTGTTTAGCCAATTTTGAGGCAAATTTGTGACCTTGAAAAAAATTAAGGTGTACTGCTACATTCCTCTTAGCCTCCTGAAGAGGTAAATCATTGGATTGAACCCCTACCACATTGTTTTGTCTCATAACTGATGCAGGTATCTTTTTTTTCTTCAACTCAGTTCGACGTAGGAGCTGCCAAGGCGTCCTGTCCCTTTCACGTGAACAGTGGCCAGCACTGGAAGAAGAAGCAATCTTTGGACTGCTGTAATCCATTCTTTGGGCAAGTGAATAAATTACTTTGCAGCAGAGACCTGGTGTTTGCACAGCAGCTCCACAGAACAAACAACACAAACACAAATGTTTCTGTGCCCAAAGCCTTCGTAGCTGCTTGAACTTATTGATTTGAGCTCGCAGGTTGGCAATGTTAAGGCAAGATGCAGATATAGTTAACGTCTCTCTAAAAAATTGGGGGCACCGTATGCTTGGATGTCTAACTTGATAAACTTGGAACGTCCAGCCGAATTGAAACAAGGATCTAGCCGAACTGAAGCATGCAGCCGAACTGAAACTTGTAGCCGAACTGAAGATTTAGCCAAACTGAAGCGTCCAGCCGAATTGAAACTTCTAGCCGAACTGAAGCGTCCAGCCAAATTGAAACTTCTAGCCGAATTGAAGCTTCTAGCCGAATTGAGGATGTAGCCGAACTGGAACGTGCAGCCGAATTGGAACTTCTAGCCGAATTGAGGCATTAGCCGAATTGAGGCTTCAGCCGGATTGGGACGACACCGTCAGCTTAGGGGTGAGCGGGGAGTGAGGCCTGGTCGGTCCCTGCCCCAGTTAGACAACGATCCATGACCCCGCCCCGCAACCATATCTCGCGTTTTCTTTTTGGGGGGGAGACGGACGCCGAGGAATAAAGCACGCTCTCTTTCGCAGACTTTCTTTTCTTTTCCTTGTCTACTTTTGGCTTCTTCTAGGCCGCGTCGGTGCGCAGTATTAACCCTAATGCGCAGAAACCACGGACTCGCTAATCCTGATCGACTGCGCGCGCGGATAGCCGCTTTGAATGCGAGACGCCAACCGTGGCTTTCGGCCATCAAGCGACCGCTTCTCGGGCGGGAGCGGTTTCAAGCGAGGACGGCGTAATAATAACGATAACAATAATAATAAATGACTTAGAGAGGAGCTTTTCAGGGTCTAAGCGATGCTGATTTCTAATGGTTCGGAGTGTCGACGCTGAGCAGGCAGGCATGGTGCTGAACCAAATGAAAACGGACTAAAGCCAAAGTCAGTTATATTACCACGACCGCGGGACGTCGGAATTTATGTTCACGCTTCTAGTTTAGACTCGATGCCTCCTGAGCGACAATAGAGGTTGAGTAGGTCGTTTCCATACCTCCGATAACCTAGATGACGATACGATGCATCGCAAAAGACGGCGGCGTGGCCAGGCTGACACCTGCCTAAGCAGCCGCAAACAAAACCACGAAACTTCTAAGAGCCGCGGGGGGAGGAGACATTTTGTTTGGAGCAATAAACTAAACTCGAACTGCCTGCACATCCATTCGAGTCACACGCAGTCCAAGTGTAGCGTGAGCGTAGCACAATGACTACCAAACTGCACCCTGTCTTTCGATTTAAAACGCGTTCCATTTCTCTTTGCCGAAGTCCTCGTGTGACCGGGAGGAGGCGGGAGTGGGGTAGGGGCGGGGTGGGGGTAGGGGAGGAAGCCGCAGCCGCACTTTAACACGTAAGATGCCGCATTCGGCTCGCGAGCCGCAACAGGCCGCGGCTGGTCTATAGGCTATCGTTATCGGAGTCATATCGGAAGGGTCTACTAAAACTTTCTAACGGGATGTTTGGGACATAGGCCTAATATACCATACCGTAGCAGGAGATACTGATTAACGCTTAGCACGTCGAGCTTTCGATCAACGGGTTCCGCCTGAGCCTGCCGCAGTATATATTGTGGTCGCTGCCCGCTATTTACGATCACGATCGTTACAAGTAAAGCGACGGCTTCCGCAGGATACCGAAACTCGGGGTGGGCTTATACGTCGCCCGTCACGGAGCGGGCTGGGCCGAACATCGCGGCGGGATTGGGAGCGACGGGTGGGCGTGTCCACGGGAGCGGAGCGGGCGATCGCCGCCGCGGGTCGCGCCCAGCGGACAACAATGAACGGAAGAAGCAACGAGGACGGACACGGACAATGGCCGGACGAACACCGCGGGACAATCGACCGCAGCTGGGCCGAGTTGCGCGACCAAACCCGTCGCTTTCCACGATTGACGGTACACTATTGACTTTTTTTTTGTTATATTAATCTTATTTTTACTGACGGAAATAAGAGTAACATCAGACTGTCGACGGTGTTGGTTTGAGAAGGCGATGACTCCAGGCTTCTACTGCGCACTTTTTATACTTATCGCCCGCAAGTCCTATACTTATCACCCGCAAGTGACGATAAGTATAGACAAGACCACAGCGGGTGACGTCACGGCGAGGCCTGGTATTGTCACTGACAAGGTGAGAACGTCGGGGAGGAACTTCAGTTGTCCCGTGCTTCGCTGTCTCATGCACCCCGAGCGAGCAGCCAAAGCACGGCGGAAGGCGCGGAGCGCGTGTTGAAGGCCCGGCGTTCGGAAGACAGGCCCAGCCGTTCTTGCTCTGTCAGTGACTCTAGCGACTCATAAAGGAGAACCGCGAGAGGGCGCCACCGATGCATCTCGGCGCTAATATTGCGCGTCACTAGAGCAGGGGTCTCAAACACGCAGCCCGGAAGTGGCCCGCGGCTGCGACCTTGTTCCTTGCCTCGAGCTTACAAGTGCCAGAAATCCAGTCTCAAAACATCGAACACTTATGCAAAAAGAAACATGTTGACACATTTTGCACTATTCTGTTTGGTTTTCGACTGAGTATTACATCGACAATGAGGATTACATTGTCTAAATATTTCCTTCTCTTCCTTGCGTAAATCAACCGGAACGGCAACACCATATAGGTTACACGCGCGAGCTCTTTGCTCAAAGAAGCCCTCGGTTGCGCTATGAGCTGGGGCTTCTAGCTGTCGAAAAATACCGTTAAAACACAAATATATTCTTATATTGATGTTTTAAAAATCGTAAAGAAAGGACGATAAAAAATCCCTTATGAAGTTAAATTCTTTTCCCATGCTGTTGAGCTATAGTGAATCATGTCACAGGGCAAGGACGGTGTGCTTGCTCTTATTCTATTGAAAACTGCCAGTGCGTTGGTGCTTCAAATCTCGTTATTACATTATTTGTGAGCCCATATTAGTTGTATATGCCAACAAAAGCTGAAGTGGGCAAAACTGTGAGCTTACGAAAAGTAGAGGACAGAAGTTTCCTTCTCATAGAACATCTCTAAGGTGTGGCTGGGACAGTCGGATGCTTTGCAAGGTAAAACCCAATTGTGTTCTACACTCGAATGAGGACCCCTGCACTAGAGAGTTATACGGGCGTTCTGGAGCGCTATTCCGGCGTGAAAAACTAATTAGTATAAAAAGCATGTGAACAAAGTGCCACGGAACCCCTCCCAAATATGATTTTAGGCGATGCATTCGTAAAGACAAACTTGCTTTTTCCTATGCGCGGGAGAAAACAGAAGCAAAACGTCGGGTTGACGCGCTACTCCCATATCGTGTCACACACACTAGTGCTATCCCGACGATTTGCTTCTGTTTTACACTCACCAATAGCCATTTTGTTTCTCGAATTTTTCGCCCCGAAAAACCTACACTCAGGAAATTTTAATATGATCGACGCACCACCCACCCCCCCCCCCCAAAAAAAAAAAAAAAAAAAAACACTTTCGTGAAAAGTTTTGTGGCACTCATTTTCCTGGATTATTTCTACTAATTCTTCTAATTATTTTACGCCAGAATATCTAGTGCACTACATATACCTACGCAAGCACCCACTCAGCTTGTGCGATGGCTTTGGCTGTGCTTTCTTACCCCGAGTCTCAGCTGAGACGCTGTTTCTAGCAAGCCGGTCCTGTTCGATCAGTGAGGGTATACGAGCGTCGAACGCTTTCAGGTGACGCCAAAGATTCAGCACTACGGTCCTGCTACGTTCATACGAAGATTAAACCAAGTACAGATAGGTGGCGCAAGCTACCCTCCGCTACGACTCGAGGTATAACCACACTACCCTCCATGCATCGCTCTCGCCTGGATGCGCGCGTGGTGTGCGCGCTCCCGCTGCATGGGGCGGACGTCGCCAGCGAGCGCTTCCAGGTTGCTGCTGCAGTCAGCCATGTCTCCGGGTGGTCGCGGTTTTTGTTTCGTGCTCTGTTAACACGCCGCGCTAATGAGCGCTGGTGAAGCAAGCTTCCTTTGAGTCGAGTTCGGCGTGCCTGGTCGACCACGCGAGGGTCATGCGGGTGAGGTGATGGGGAACTGATCGCCGAAGCGGCTCAGTCTAAACTTCGGTCAATCAATACATTGTTTTTATAGGAGTCGATGCGTATTACGAGTTTCTGAAAGACCATCTAAGCCAATAGGAAATTTGGCTAGTTGCCTGTATCTTTTTTTATTTTTTTAAATATTTTTTTAGAAGCGCACAAAAAGAAGGGAAAATATATTTTAGACTATTATGCTCCTACGCGAAGGAGCACGCATAGAAGATACGCTCTTAAAGCGCGCGTTCCTGAGGACGCGCAACGAGTGGCAGAACTTCTGCACATTTCCCAATAAGCTGTGTGATCGCAGAACAGAGTGAGATTTCTCGTAAAGTTGATCATTCTCGCCATTCCGTTTCGGAGCTTATACGCGATGTTCTTACAATAGTCTCTTATACTGCTTCCATTTCGGTTCCTCCTCCCCGCAAGCGCCGCCGAAGTCAGCTCGCTCCCACCGGCGCAACACGGAGCAACTCAAAAGCCACGCCCACGCAATACCGATCTGTCAACAACGAACGTCCACGCAACCGCCCACAACAGCCGAACTTCGACCCATCTACACGGCGCTTCCATATTCGAGGGGAACCTCGGACAGCTCCTCTAGTAATTAGGGAAATGCCGTCTTCTTCCCCCTCTGTGCCCGCGCGTGCGGGCGCCGACTCAATACATTTCTCGAGGGAGTGTCGACCCAATCGACTGGAGAGGACATTCGAAAGACGCCATCTCCCGTTTCACCTCAGACGGTGGACCGCAGCGAGCGGTACGCGCTATCTCAGCCAATAGACTCTTTCCAAAATTCAGTGACGCCTGGCGACTCAGAAAGCAGTTTCATTTCCGACAAACTAAAGGAGGTCAGGAAACTGCATGTATTTCACCGGACACCGTCACTTTTGCGCGTCAATGGCAGATGCAGAATTCTTCATTCTTCTTCGATCGCCTCATAATTTTTTACTGGTTTCTGTCAGTTTCGATGGTGCGAATGTAAGCACTGACTAGTACAAAGCGGCGACCGATATGCGCCTGGATTAAATTTCCGCCATCGAAAGGCTTCAGAGCCAAACTCGTGCCAAGAGAATGATTGGACCACACTCCGATATAAACGACATCTCGGACGTACAGGTCGCATATGTATACTCCGATTTGTATAGTACTCCCTTCCACTTCTTCCTTCATTAGCCTCAAGAATGCAGCTGCCATTAGTTTCGCCCAGGCGCCAGATGGCGCATTGACAAAACAGGAATGAAGCCACCGGAAGTAAGCGGCTTGTCTCGGAAGTGAGCGTTTGACGGGCTTTCTAGCTCTTCCGAGTGTTGATTATAACAATGTCCAACACGCTTTTCTTATTTTTTTACTGTTAGGTGAGTTTGTTTTTTACGCAACAAGAGCGCACGCAGATCCCGAGATGTCTTCTAGGAAGCCGTTTGATGCGTTCGATTTCGACGTGCTGCAGTGCACCCACGTTCAAGTAGCCTCGTTCTCGGGATCTAACGCAAAACGGGATTATTAAAACCAACTTACAAACGCGAGAAATCGTGGACAAAAACATGGACTGAATGCCCTAAGAAGCGCAGCAGACGCGCCCGACTTCCGGCACAAGCGTCGAACTTCCGGTGGTAACCTGGGCCAGTTGGTACCAATTAAACAAAAAATAGTGCACAAGAAAAAAAGAACAAGAACGAGGACAGGGATTGGAACGGAGCGCAGATATAGCGCTTGTCTGTCTTCTGCGTTCTGTCTCTGTCCTCAACTTTTTTGCGCGCTATTTTTCATCGTGTTCAACTTCCGGTATAGGCTTCACTCGCGCCCGGTTTGTAGAGCGACTACGGAGCCATCGAGAGACCAACACGCTGCTTACAAGCGAGTCGCCATTTGCACACGGCCCGGATGGGCACTGCGCACCGCGCAGAAACCAAATTCTGCCCGAAGTGATCCGTCTGCGCATGCGCCGTGCCGACAGCAGCGCCACCACAGTCGCGTGACGTCAGAACCACACTGCCCTCCGCTCTCTTTCTTTCTCTCTCCCGATGTCACGTGACACTCAGACGGCGTGGGATTGGTTCGTAGCGTCCTGTGCGCTCCATCGTAAGGATGAAACGGAGTATAAGAGGACAGCTCTAATTAAAACGGGAGATCGGGAGATTCCCCAATTTCCGAGACGCGTTGATTCATTATGCACGCCGCGACGAGCGCCCACGCAGTGAGCGAACGGCGTCCTCAAATCCCTTTCTCTCGCCTTTTCCCCGAGTTCCCTTCCCAATAAACTCAGACTTGTAAATACGGAGAACGACGATGTCGAGGCGCCGTTTAGACGGCTGTCAGCCGTTCGCCAACGCGTGTTAATACGTTGGGGACTCTCAGACTTATCCTCGTTTCTCGGTTTCACACTATCGCTGCTAGGAGGCGCTCGCTTGTACCGCCTAGAAGCACTTTGATGAAGTAGAGCTCAGTAAAAAAGATTAAAGATGGCTGAAATCAAGAGACGGACAGAGGTTAAATTTGATCAAATTGGCTTAGACATATTTTTTAAACTGAAGTAAAAAAAAATGGATGGGTGACACAAGTGTGTGTTTGATTCAAGTGAACAGCCGGCTACGCTATGCATCTATCCATCCACACAGACAGGACTGCTCCTATATTTTGCGTCAGCGGAGTCCGCTCACGCACCCGCCGTGCCGACCGCAGCGCCACCACAGCAGCGTGACGTCAGGCTCGGGCGTTAGGTGCAACACCTTCGAGAAAATAAGGTCTGCGCGCTTTGTTTTATCACGTCAGCTACGTCACTGCTCCTATAGTCCTAGCATGGAGGGTCTTCACCGTCGAGCACCTGCGACAATGCTGACGACAGCTGTCCCTAGTATGTATGTATGTGTGTGTGTGTATATATATATATATATATATATATATATATATATATATATATATATATATATATATATATATATATATATATATGTGTCTACGTGCATGGTGGCGTGGGGCCGAAAGCCTGGGTATAACTGAGAAGAAAAAAATTACACCATCTTCTCCCGAGGGAACCATGGGGTGATGCGGAGCATCGTGTTGGTTCCGAGGAAAGAGTCAGTTGCGTGCTGACGTCGAGAGATGGCGCCACCGACTGCCCTAGCCCTAGCGTTATCCCCTACGCGAGCCTTCGTCGCGGCTCGCGGCAGAGAAACTTGGAACGCTCGCCGCCCGCCGTTTATTTTTTTTCACACTTGAAGGAGAGGAGACTAGAGGAGGAGAGTTGCGCGCGCGCGCGGTGTGAGTAGAAGCGAACGCACGCGCAGTGAACGTGCAGCTGGTAGAGAGTAGAGCGGGAGAGTGAGATGCGCAGGCTGTTGGAGAGAGGTGGAGTGTATGATGTTGCGCGTGCGTAGTGTGAGTGCGGACTACAAGGCTCGCGGGACATGGACCCGAGCAAGAGATGTCTGCATCTAAAAGAAAAACCCCTGGTGAAAACAGCAACAACGGACGTCGGTTTATTCGTCGAAGAATAAACCGTCAGTTGTTGCTCCTTTTACTAAGGGTTTTGTTTTCTCTCTCAGTTATATATATATATACCATATTTACTAGAGTAATAGCCGCACTGTTTATGAAGAAAACCTTAGGGTTCGTGCTTTTCCGCGGAGCACGCAGATTGCCAATAACCGCGATCTACAGCGTGATTCCAGCTGTTTACAGGACAGAGATAACGTCTTCGTGCGAAGATCACCATCTGTGAAGATTGCATTTGTATGGAGGATCGCGTTCTCGATCTGGTTATTCGCTATGTTATTTAGGCGCAACGCAATGATGGGCTGTATATGTGTTATGTGGGAAAGTAGGCGCGGGGCTACGTTCATAAATAGGGCGGCTATTACTCGAGTAAATACGGTATTCATTTATACCGACTAGAATCTCTGGCGTTTTCTTAGTGCGAGAATGTGAGGATGAACGCCTTATAAGTGAGTGTTGTGCGCCGGGGTGTCGGGGAAACTATGCCGGAGAACCGAAGTCCGCATTTGCCCAGCCAACCGACGAGCGACTGGGCATCCAATGGCATTAATTAAAGGCAGTTCCGGGAGAAAGGAGTTGAAGTTACGAGTTTTTTGAAGGTATCTTGGTCTGGCAGCCTTTTATTTTATCTCTACACTTCCGCATTGTCGTTGTGCCTGGAAGGATATTATTATAATAAAAAAATATTGAGTTTTTTTCCCTGTATTTTCAAGGAAGACTAGCGGGTATTTTAGGACGAGCTATCGTTTCCGAAGTGTTTTGAACCTGCTCAGGTTATTTTGCAATGCTTTCTGTGTTTTAGAACCTTGTTTAATAAGTGATAAAAAAATGACCGTGTCGCTATACCATTTCTTGCCCCTCGTCCCCGCTGTACTTCAGGAGCAACATTTTTTAATTCAAGTATTTTTGTCTGCGCTCTAGTTACATTGTGTGTCCAGAATATTCTACCGTTGAAGTTGGAAAGTATACTAAGTAACGACATCGAGATAATCTTTGTCGACGTCACCGACTGTGATTTAGCAGCTCTGTCTCCAAGGTTCCTGTGCTGACCCCACGTGATTGCATACTGTGCCTCTCTCCACTGTGAAGACACTCACTTAAAGGGCAACTCGGCTCAATTCCGAAAAATTTAGGCTTACTCTGTGATTCCATTTCACAAAGCACTACTAAACAGCTCTACGTCTTCGGATTCGCGAAATGTGGAATATTATTTGTGTAACTCAATTTAAACATCAGCTGATACCGAAACCGAAACTTCGGTTGCGTCAGGCAACATTGATCTCGTGTCATCAGAGTCATGGCCACGTCACGTCGAACCACGTGGTCTTGTGACGTTCGTGGGGGCGAGGTACAGGACACGCGACGCGGGCAGGTCGCTTCTGCATGGCGTGGACGGTGATGGCCACGGGGAGAGGGGAAGGGGAGAACACGAAAGAGGAGAGGGGGAGCGGAGAAACCGGACGTGCGATAAGCGCGCAGGGCAGCGCAAACTAGCGCATCCGCGTAACGGTGATCACGTGGACGCTGTAGAGCCAACAGCGGGAGGAGAAACTCATGACGTCATCGTTCAATTTCGCTCTGAGAAGTAAAAACAAACAAAACGTGAGAATGACGTAGTCATGCCTCTGACATAGTGTTTCAACGTTGGCCGCTCCAACTCCGTCGCATTGACTGCGCTGACGATTGCGCCTCACGTCGCACGCTAGAGTTGGCAGATTTCGGTGACTCGGCTCATTTGAAAGTTTGCTGGCCAGTTTATTAAATATATAGACGGAATTATATCGTAATATTTGACATGGGGTCTTCCTATATGATACTGAAGAGGGCTGCATAGTTTTCGAAATATCAAAAATGAAGCGGAGTTGCCTCTTTAAGTGGGAAAATGCGGAGAACATTTGGTTTTGGAGAAGATATTTCCTCACGATGCGGTGATTCATCTGACATGCTTTGGATCGAGAGGACTTCACCTTCCAACACCATCGCTCGCCAAGAGTGGTGATGCACACTGAAGTTGTTATGAACAAGCTTATGTCGCCCCAGGACATCGCTCAGTTCTTGCGGGTCACCTGATCACCAGAAAGATTGGAAGGGACCTGACACTAGCTTCGCCGCCCTATATTTCGAAGACCTGGACACTAGTGCAGGCGAGCACACTCCTCCATCAGTGCTTAAACTCACTTTTACCTCGTCAAGTAACATTCCCGTCGACGATGAGTTCAAGGGGAAACATGATGCCTTAGTGCAGAATGTAGGTTTGCTCGAGTTAAAATGCGAAAGATGAGTCTGTTCGCAAAAGGTTAGCGTTGTTTACAAAAATATGGGAAGGAACCTCGACATTTCTGTACGTAGCCGCTGGGTAATTGCCTCATAGGACGAACTATATATGCACTGTGTCGCGTTCGTTTATTACATGATTGCCTTCTGACACGTAGGCTATCAGTCATATTTCGTATGCTGATCATGTACCAACCTATGCTGGGAGGTCGAGAGCGAGCTGTCACTTTTATTTTATCTTTCAGAGAACCCCGGGAAGCCGCTAGCCAGAGTAAAATACCATTTTCCATACTTTCCAGTTGTGTAATAAGATAAACATAAAAAATATGTCTCACAATCAAATATTCGTGATTACAGACCACCGCTTCGGCTTCATAAAGGAGGTAAAGTTGAATAATTGTGGAAAGCCCATAGTTCATCATATTCGCCAGTGCGTGTTTTCAGTTGTCGTAACTGCATAGACAAACGCCTAGAAGTCAAAATTGCTATATTGACTTGTAATCATAAAAGCTGTAATTCGTATAATTACGTCGTCGTGATGCACTGGTAAGCAACATTCGTAGAATATTAATTTCCATCCGAAGCTAGGGGCCGCCCCACCAGTTTTTACCAGCAATAAAGTTTTTACCACAACAAAGCTTTTACCAACCAACCAAGCGCCTAGCCAACTGTCGTTTTTCACAGGCTTAGCTACGGTGACGTCACGGAGAGGGTACGCGAGCTTCAGCTTCTAGAAGGTGGTGGTGACCATAGGC
>JAZHYW010005638.1:0-97823 GCA_037355805.1 Ixodes ricinus
GCCACGCGAAGCCCCTTATGTACACGCGTGGGCTTCTGGAATAATGGGCGTAGGAGGTTCGACGCGTAGAACATTCAGGCCTAGAATAAACAGCAATGTTCTCGAATTCACCGGAACGACTAAACTGAAAGTATAAATAAAATACACGCAGAACTCCAGAATCGAACCCTGGGCCTCCACGAAAGTCAAGCGTGGTAACCACTCGCCCACGCACGCGCTTGCTCGCCGACGCGCGTGGCAATATGTTCACCCGTGCGCCACATCTATGCAAAAAAATCCGGATTTTGCGGGACATGATTTATTTTCCCCTTCATGTGTTGAATAAAGATATGCAGAGCGAAAGTTCGTCTGCATCTTGCGCAGGGGTTGTGGTGACGTCAGAACACCGAGCTCTGATTGGCTCCGATTGGAAAGGATAGTGGGTAGACCTCAATGCTAGCCGCCTTGATGGTGAGACAGGCAGCTAAACCTCCGTGAAATTCTGACGATGGCGGTTGGGATAGAACGGGAATGTTTGAGAGCATGCCGTTCCAGAATCAAAAGATAATTAATAAAAAAAAAACTAAATTTTCTATGAGCCAACGTCTAACTAAGCCTAATATCTTCAAAACAAGAACTGACATTGTGGACTCTAGTGAGTTTATTTTTAGTAAAAAAAAACACTTATCAGCAAGAGAAGGGGATTGTATTTCTTTCTTGATGATACGCTTCTGTTTTTTTCTCACAGGAATAGATCCTACAATCACCCACAATGTTATATATATATATATATATATATATATATATATATATATATATATATATATATATATATATATATATATATATATATATTTTTTTTTGCGATATTAGGTTAAGAGACTGTCGGCTCATAGAAAAATTTCCTTTTCCTCAATAATCTTTTGATTCGAATAACGGCATGGTATCAAAGTATCGCGTTCTATCACGACTCGCTACAGTTACATTCCTCACAGAGTTAAAGCTTTCTGTAATGAATAGCTTTTTTTCTTTTTAGCCCCGGTTGAAAAAAATGAAAGACGTTCACAACACCCTGTAACGCCGAATTAGAGCCCGGCATCGAGGAGGAGGAGGGGGAGGAAGGAGTACTAAAGGATAATATACCCCTCGTCCCTCCTCCTCACCTCCTCACCCTCCCTGCTACTCCTCCCCTTCTCTTCCTCCTCCTCGTCCTCTTCCTTCCCTCCTCCTCCCTCCTCCTCTCTCCTCATCCCTGCTCCCCTCCTCCCCCTTCCCCTCCTTCTCTTCTTCCTCCTCCTCCTTCCTCCTTCCTCCTCCCCTCGTGTCGTCCTCCTCCCCTCCCCTCCTCTTCCTCCTCCCCCCTCCTCCTCCCCCGCGCGTTGCCTTATGGGACATATGCCATAATGCACCGCGCGGTTACGGCGAGAGGTGACGGCGACGGCGACGCCGACGCCGCTCAAGCCGGAAACGGGCGCCTAAGAGCAGCGCTCTAAAACACGGATTTTTTTTTCTTCAGAACTCTCTGTATATAGGTTGCATCTCAGATCAGCCTTACGTTATGTTATCAAGACGAACATGTTCCCAATGCAAAAACTATTGCTGTGGCATTTTGACAAATTATTGCACCATACTGTAGTATGTTGCTATCTTTGTCAAAATGCCACAACAATATTCTATTGGAACATGTTCAGTTCATACCTACACGTTCCCCACACCCTCCCATATCAAGAGACGACTGGCTGGCTAGCTCCAGAGAAGTAGACCAACTCACCCTGGTCTACCACGCGGAAGCTGCCCTGGCAGCCTTTTTCAAACGACCTGTAATAAAGTTGTCTTTTCGCTTAAAATAAAGTTTTCTTCTTTTCTTACTACGTACCACTACCAAATCTTGTGAAGAAATACTTTGCGCAGCGCATAAAAAATTCGCTAACATTTTTTTTAACGTGGCAATTGGCATAGGTGTTGCGCTTTGTAGGTTTTCTAAGTTCTGCTAGTTTTACTATCTTCTTGATATCAACAAATGAGCACCCATGTCACGTTTACAATTAGGTTTTAAAATTGCGATAAAATAATTTTGTGCAGATCGTTTTGGATATGGGACCCGGCAGTTCAATTGCAGGGTGTATATTTAAAAGGTGCACGATTTGATGCTATTATTCAGTATGAGGTTTAAATACGCTTTCTTCCCCTTAGGGTATATTTTTGTAATGTTTTATTTGACAAGTGATTCACTAAAAACATTCCAGTGTGCGAGCAGCAAAATCAATAAATAAAATAATTAATTAAACGTTTATAAAATTATTTATTTGATTGTTTGCGTAACAATGAATATTGAGGAAGAATAGTCATAATGGGTTGAAGCGCGTTGTGAATATGCCGTTTCTCTTGCAATGTAATATTATAGTAGAATTTAACATTACAAGGTGTACGCCCTCGCAGGATGGGTGCCTAATAATTTATTACCACAAGCAAATGACATTAAAAAAGTTTAGGGAAACAAAAATAAAAATTTGAAGGGGAAGGATAAAGAGACACTAAAACTCAACTAAGTTTGCGATGCTGTCTTTTTTTTGGTCTTAATTCCGATTTGTTATTAATTTCCCTAATGTCAGTTCTAACGAATGCTGAGCCGCGGTAACCTTTCACCAGCAAGCCTGCATCACAGCTTTTGTGTGTGTTTGTGCGTTTGTGTGTGTGTGTGTTTGTGTGTATGTTTATGCAACCGGAAGTTAATGAGCCCCAATGGGCGCGTCTGGTGTCTCAGCTGTAGATGTGACAAATTTAGCCAGTGCAGTGCAACACAGCAATCAGCGATACATGACCGCACTCCAGTCACCAATACGACGAACTTTTATTTTTTTGTTAATGCATCGTGGTATTGATTTTCTTTATTCCGACCGCCGCACGGCGCTACGATCGGACGGAACGAAACAAGCCGGTGCTAAAATCGCATCGTCACGGCGCTGGTCGTCTTTGCGCCTTTCTTTGCGGAGCCCAGTTCGTCTGCTTCTTTTCAGGGGTTCTAGTGACGTCAGAACGGCGAACTCTGATTGGCTCAGATTGAAGGATAGTGGGTAGACCTCGAGGTAGCTTGCGTTGAGCTCTACTCACTATCTTTCGATCAGAGCCAATCAGAGCTCGGCGTACGTCACCGCACCCCCTGAAAAGAAGCAACGAAATTGCGCTCCGCATTACCGGCTAAACTAATCACGCAGAGAAATAAAACAAGCGCAAGATCATGGGGCATATTCACTCTCCGTGATTAGTTAAGCCGGGAATAGCGAATGCACAATGACAGTTGGCTTCATGGAATTCCGCTGCGCTCGGTGTAAGACAAAGTAAAGCCGCGGTCGCACCGCTTATATACACAGTGTTGGGCAAAGCACAAAGTAAATTTGAGGTTATGTACACGTCAAGTACAGTACGTGCACCGGGCGCAATATACTCGAAGTATCCTAAATATAATGTGCTTAGAAAGAAAGAGTACAAGTATATTTTTAACACACTTTCACGAGAACCTCGCCTTCCCCTCAGCAGTGGTATTTTTTTTAAAAACTGGCATGCACTGCGTAGCAATTTTTAGTGCATCAGTTATTTTCGGAAATAGCGGCGAATGTTACATTTTGGTGTACAAATTTCTAGACAAATTTGGTAGGCATTTCGGTATACAAATTTGTAGGCTAATTTGTTGTCAAGAAACGTTGACAAAGCATCATTTTTGCATACAAATTTAACGAGACCAAATTTTGCGAATGTACATGGAAGCCGGAGGTTGTACTTTCCTCGGAATGTACCGAAAAAGAAAATACTTCAGTAGATTACAAGTACAGTCTCAATCAAACTTTACTCGAACGCTCGACCACGCGCCTTTTTGCGCGGAATGCTAGCCTGGCCGCAGCCGGTCGTACCAATTGGTCACGTGGCGGCGAGCCCATCTGAAGGCCGGTTCAGACAGTTGCGTTTGAGTGCGTTTGACTGCGTTGCGGCGAGAACCGAAAGCGAGTCACCGGCACATCTGTGCTTCGTATGAAGCGTGGAATCCAATCCAAGGAATCATCTTGGCACGCGACATAAGCAGCAGGGATGTCCTGGTTTCTCGCTGCCGCAACGCAGTCAAACGCAGTCAAACGCAACTGTCTGAACCAGGCTTGAGTGCGGGGGGGCGCTGTAAATTCTTAAATCAAATAAAAAAAAAGGGCACCGCTTTTTTCTTTTACTTTTATTCTGCACTTTGCATTACCCAGCTCATTTACGGACACAAAAAATTAAATAAAGAGTAAATAAAACCGTTCTGACTATTGCGCGTTTGTCATAGAGCTTGGTTAACGTTACGTGATGCGATCCCCGCACAAGCTCGGAGTCTACCGTGCTTTTTTCCCACCCCGCGCTTTAAGATGGTCCCGCCGGAACGTGAACAATCGGTACGATCGACTACCACTAGGATAGTGCCACGCCGAAAAAGATTGATCATTCGAGCGTTCCAGTTAAGTTTGATTGCGACTGCACACAGTCAGAAAATGTACTTCACACACAAGTTCTCTAAACTTACTTGAAGTAGTACTTTAAGTACAATACACTTAAAGTACTTCCCAACACTAAAAGTTATAAATCACACAAAAAGACAGTCTGCAGATACCGTCCTAGACGTGTTTCTTCCTTGTACGACGGCCCTGTCAGATTGGTTATACAAAAACACGTCTTTAGACATGTTCAAGGCATACATATATGTGTGAAGAAACGCGCTTCCAACGCGCGTAAAGCCTGTCCGCAGATAATGATGTCATTATGCTTGTAGCGTACACCGTGCCTTTTGTACGATGTGTGCGAAACCTGACCGTGGCTGAAAGCCTCTCCATTGCATAGTGTCTCGCTTGCTGGCCCCCTTATTCAGCTTACAAGCACACCTGGAACCGACCGAAAAGGGCCACCACACAGCCAGCTGACGCCGGTATACACGGCCGCGAGAAGCTCGAGCTCCCCGTCGGGGCGATGTACATACGTGGTTGCCACACGCAGAGAGTGCCCCGGCGGTGCCTGACGCGCGCGGTAGCGATTTCTCGGGTAAGCAGCGAGGCTTTCAATTGGCTCGCCCCCCCCCCCTCCCCCAGACGCCGTGGCCAGTGGACACTGCGGGGCAAAGCGGCCCTCGCGGGAGCGATGCGGGAGAGCCGGCCGCTCGCGTTCCGGTCCAGTCATCAGCGCGGGCTCGCGATATGCAAATGAAGTTGCCAGCTACCCTAATCTTCTTCACCCCGGGCGACGCTTGGCGTCGGCGGAGGTCTGAGGTACGCCGGACGGTGGGTGCAACGCCGGACGGGAGAGTTCAAGCGTGGACGGGCCCAAACGAACGGAGGAAAAGGTTGGTGGGTTCATAAAATCGCCTGACTTGTTGAGCCGCAGACGCACTGCTCGGATACATCGTACAAAACGCACGGCGTTTGCTGCACGTAGCGACGACAGAGTTACCTGCGGACACGCCATAAGCTTCTTTAAAACATACTCGCTTCGTACATATTTGCAGACAGTTCTTGTATCGCCAGTGTGAAAGAATCGTCCTACACACTAAAGGAAAGGGTATATTCGTGCACCCCTTGTCCCATATACGACACCCCAAAGCGTCAGTTGGACGTTCTGCGTACTAACGTTGAACCGAAGCTACCAAATTTCACGAACGGCTTGATAGTCGAGTTGTACAATTTATTGAAATCGCTAATATAAGTGTGACTGACTCAAAAAAAAAGTTATCGGGGTTTAATAGGCCCTACTGAAAAAACTCTGTCTTTTCTTTTTCTCTAGACTTTTGATGCTTACTTTAGCGGTTTAATATGTTATATCGCACCGTCATTAACCCTCTCGCAGAAGTTGAGCAGTCAGTTCGACGTCAGTCCGTTATACGACGAAGTGAAGTTTTGGGGTGTCGTAGATGTGACAAGGAATGTTATGGCGCCACCCTTTTTTTAGAGTGTACAAAGAAGAAAGACACCACAGGAGGGTGTCTGCAAACTGCCTTTTGTATGACGTTCGGGCAGCGTGTTCTCGACTTTGGTCAGTGTGTCGAATGGAATAGATATGCCACAGAACTCGATGTTTTCTTTCTTTTTTAAACCCATACCTTTAAGAGCGACACTTCTGCGGAGAATTCGACTTCGTGGACTGTCGTCGCGCCTCTATTATAAAAAGAACCCTTCTCTCTGCTCTTGGCGCAACGCCACGGAAGTTGGGTTTTCCCTTCATCCACGCAGCGCGGAGAGAGAAGAGAGGGGAGCCCCGGCATCCCGTTAGTAACGACGCAACGAAGGCTAGAGTTCTCCTGCGGTCTGCTTAAAAGACTTGTTTTCAAACATTACTCGCGTTATGCGAAATCTAGCTTTGGCAGTATCCAGCTGCTACGCGTAATGTTGGATGGTTTTAGAAACTTCCACCGCGCTTACCCGCTTACCTCACGGATCACCGCGCGCTGGTGGCGGTCGTCGGTGACTTCCACGACGCCAGCCACGACGGCTATGAGAATTAACCACGTCGCACCTCTGTCCTGAGGTACGTGACGGCACCATTCCACCCGCATTACGCTGCAATGCTACAGCTATCGCTTTCGTTTCTTCGCACATTGTGGGCAAAAAACACGCCTTTTTTCCTTACTGAGCAACACTTACTGTCGGTATTGTATGTAATGTTACACGTAACAAATCAATTGTTGATTTACTTATTAAGTTGTTTTTTTATTTGAGTGCCACACACACACAACACAGGCCTTTTTATTGGTGCACTGAAACAGATCACACCCAATTCACAATACAAATGTCTACATATCTGGATGAAAGAAAAACATCAATGCACTCTCAAAAGTTTCCTTCGGATCCAAAAGAAATGTTGATATCAAGATTACCTACAGTCAAATTTGTTGAAAGCCAGTTGAAAACGAGTCATGGGATCAGTTTTGTGTAATGGAAAATGATAAAATAATGAATGAACACGGGTTACGCTTTGATGCACTCGGAAACACACTGAGTTCAGTAGCGCCGGCGTGTCTAGACAACCATTTACAACGTTGTTAGAACCATATAAAATCTCAAATCATCCCTCTAGCACAAAAAAATGTTAAGCCAATCAAAATACAAGATATATTATAGTCATAAAATATGCTGGGCTGTAAGTAACCATGATAAAACACACATTTTCTTTTGAATTCGCCAAAAACTAAACGATTTGCTCACTCCAATGGAGTTCCACATGACCGAGACCAACTTAAGTCGGCTTCGCACAAGGAAACGAAATAACATATAAAAAAAGTGGGCTCCTAAGGTAGTTATATATACGCGCTATGACACCTAAAACACGTAGAGACGAATTGACAACATGCGTAAACTGATCAATAAATGAAATATCAGCATCTAGTTAAAGGCCAGAATCAGAGACACAGGACTAAGAACTAAAGTATCTAAAGTGCAGTGTTATTGCATGTTGCCAAGCTTAAGACAAGCACCAATTAGAGTTTGAACACACATTACGTTGAACGCAGACGCAGTCTTCTACAGAATTTGTCAGTCGAAACAATTTAAGGTCATCAGCAAATACAAGCATTTTGGAGTAGGAAACTCACAATGTGATGTCATTAACAAAAAGTAAAAATAGAAGAGGGCCAAGATTTCTTCTTTGAGGGACGCTCGACGTTGCACAAAAAGGGTGGGATAGGCTACCGAACACACGTAGCGAGTTCTCGTGTTTAGACAGGTTGCAATACTTGCGACACAAACAATAGATGTTGTACCTTGCCAAAGGAGCCGTGATTCACTTTGTCAAAGGTCTTTGCAGTGTAAAAATATACAGCATCTGCTTGCGCACGGTTACGAACAATTACCACAACTGCATGCAGAAAGGAAGACAAATTCGTCTCTACCAAACGACCTCTCAAAGATCCATGCTGTTCAAGTAAAATGTTTTTTTTTTGCAACGATACACGGATAGACGACTATGTAATATAATTTCAAAAATTTTGGGCACTGAACAGATCAATGATGCTGGTCGGTATTTATTTACCTTACTTCGGTCACCGGATTTAAACACTGGGATAACAGCAGAAGGTTTCCACAATGATAGAAATACAGCCAGACACTTTAGGATGGCAACACTAGGACGAATCTCTCCTTTCAGTATAAAACTTGGAATCCCATCTACACCAACTGAAAATTTCGGTTTCAACTTTTTAATGGCCACTACCGTCAAGCAATGTGATCGCGGAAGCGGTGGTGTTTTTATTAATTCTTACGAACTTCCAAATGTTGCTCGGCTCCTTAATCCATTCGTGCTCATCCAAATTTTCCTAATGCTACTTATTATATATAAACTGTCGTTTCGCGAACGTTCGATGTGACTAAGCCCCTCATACCATTTAGTGACTCCTGATTTCTGTGGAGTATTCCATCGTTTTTTCAGAATTTCGCCACGCGCAAGTTTTGACTGAGAAATTCTCTCGCGCATACCAGAATGTTCCACTAACATGCAGTTCCTGTCGTACAATACAGCCTTTTTCCTACGTAGCTGCGGGAGAGGGGCGGCAAATGTTAGTGGACCGCTTACCTCTCC
Organism: Ixodes ricinus; assembly: GCA_037355805.1. NCBI lineage: Eukaryota > Metazoa > Arthropoda > Arachnida > Ixodida > Ixodidae > Ixodes > Ixodes ricinus. The sequence goes on from JAZHYW010005638.1 coordinate 8,563, forward strand.
CCCCCCACACACACAGACACAATCCGCTTGGCTCTACGCTATTGGTCGTGCGACTAGTGACGTCACCAAGTGCTGTGCTTCGTTGCTCCGTTGCCTAACACTCTCCTCACATGACTTTGTTACGGAGTAGACCCGCTGCCTGCACAAGCAAGCGAGAGTGCGTGCAGGGCTCTCGTGTAAAGCTATCATTTTAATGCTTTCGAAGCTCTTCATTGTCTGTGAAGAATACTTACCTAACGCTTTCTTTGAGTCAGTCGAAAAAACCCATGAATTCTTTTTGAAACCATACAACTATTGCTCCCTCCATATAACCATAGCGGGTGCAACATTAGCACAGAGCATGAACAATTGCATTGTGAACAGGTAGTAAAATTTGCGAAAGCAAAATTATCTGAAATTAGTAAGAAAAACAAAGCCACTTAAACGAAAGCAACAGCGTCCATTAGTCCTCACTTGGCGTGATTAACAGATAGAAAGGCAGCAACGCGTACTTCTAGAGGGCCTTAGAGAGATACAATCTAATAAACGAGGCTTATCGGGTAACGTTTTTTTTATCACTGAGGTAATAACCTAGTTATTTGCAGGCTGTCGTCATTTCTAAGAGTCCATTTGTATGTTCTTTTAGTCTTTTATGTGGCAAAAACATGCACGGTAACCCAACGTATTGTGTTTGAGATTCGTCGCAGTCCATCATTTCTTGCTAAATAAAACTAATAGGTTTTTTGAATTTCCGAGAAAATAAACTATCACAAAGCGTACTTCGTTCCATGCTGTTTGCATTCCTACACTTCTTCCAAACAGACACAGGTCGATACTTACTTCGTCCGCGGCTCCCCACAAGGGCAAATCGCCTCTCATTTCCCCACGTTGCCTTAAAGCCAAAATACAGAAAAAAAAACATAAACCATATTTTCCTACATATTCATACGCCCCTCCTGAGCAAACCCCGTCCAAATAACCATGGCGGTACAGACGACGACGTTGTTATCGCTCACAAAAGGAGCAGCCGCAGCAGCGCCGAACCGTCAGCGTAGGCGAAGAGAAAACGTCGATACATTTTTCAGGCACCCGCGAAGTCCGATGCACTCGGTGGACGACGAACTGCGTTCACCCTAAGCTGACAGTGCGGTGGAAGCTAAGTACTCGTCGGACCAGCCATACGCCTATCCTTCGCCACATGATCACGTTGTCCCGTCCATACCCAAGCGCCGAGAAAACGTTGGTCCGGCGACGAAAGAGAGGCGGTAGATTGGTCCGCTGAGCACTGTAGCCTGCGCCGCATTGTCAACGTTGGGGTAATGTGAGGACAGCAGGCTGCAGGAAGGAGTCGCTAATCAATAAGGCAAGACACTCCACGGTCGGGCCCAGGCGAACCGCAGAGCGAGCGCTAGCGGGGCTCGTTCAAATGAATGAAAACGGATGATTCCGACGGCTCAGGGAATACGCCGAAGGAAGTCCCGGGAAATAGATAAGGAGCGCCCTGGAACGCGCTGACTAATGACGTGCTGCTCCTTTGGTCGAGCACGGCGGCCTGCAGCTCGATGAGACCGCTGCTTCTACCGTGGCTATTGCTACGCCGCTGCTTCTGGTAGGTCGAGATTGGCGCGGCTGTGGGTGCGAAGGGTGTGCGGGAAGGCCCTAGTCTCGATCGTTCGGGAGACGGGCCAAACTGCTTAGGGGTTGGTTTGTCGTCGAAAATTCCTAATGCTCGGAGTCTCACTGGAGCGACAGACAGAAAACAAAACGACACCACAAGCATCAAGCACGTGCGGCGTGCACTGGAAGGTACCCTTCGCAGGCTCGTAAAAGCTTGGTGCCCGTTTTTACCGTTTTTATGACTAGTGATTGCAGGCTCGACAAATATACATTCGTGCGCATGCTGAATCATAGCCTCCTTTATACTGATAATGCCTGCCCAATGGTTGGCTTCCCCATGCTTCGTCGTCGTTGCGCATGCTTCACATATTTGCTACTAGAGGCGCCAAAACCCCATACAAAAATGCAGACGACGCTTCTCCGCTGCCCGCTGCTACACTCCACTTTGACGCCATTTGCGAATTGAATACATTCGTAACCCGTGCTACATAGCTAGCGCAGGGCACCGTCAGTATAGTTTTCATATATAAAATAAGTCTTAACCTTTCTTTTAGCTTTCACTTCTTGGTTTTGTTTCTATGCTAAAATGTTACCAGACCTCTGGTGCTTGTCATAGCGACAACAGTAATAGTCAATCCAAATTAAAAAGGAGACAGACAGGCTGGCGGACTTTTCCGACGTTGTAACAGCAACCAATTAGCGTTTTTATTGCTTCTGGAGCAGAGCCGGAAAACATACGGCCCGCGGACCACATGCGGCAGTCAAGTGATTTTTCTCAGGACCGCGAACGATCCTTCGCTGACCGAAAACCTTCACCCCTCATGTACTCGCACGCCTTGGTAGAAAGGTTCCTGAGAATCACAGCATGCCGTACTGTTGTTTCAGACCATGTGGGTTTCTTCTTATTGAAGTTGTGAACCTGGACAACAAGAAATTTTGCCCTGAGATCATTTTCATTTTCTTTCTGAATAATGCAGCGAAATGACGATATATAAGGGTCCTCCTTGATCTTGTCCAGTTCTTCTTTGTAGCTGTCCACTGTTTGTTTTAACCGCGCAACCTGCAGCTTAAGATCGCGCACCTTTCTCTTCCACCTCTGACATACCCGGACCCGGCAGGAAGTCGCACCTCGAAAGTCAGCACACGATACCGGCATTCATCGCGGTGACGTTAGGGTCCGAGGAACACGCATACAACTCCATGGGATTTTGTGTAACACCTGTATCTTCCACGGCGTAGACACCGGTTTCACTTGACTGTAGAGCTAGAACGGTGGTGTTAATGATGTTCTGTGCCCTATTGCGCTTACAATCGCGGTGTAGTCTGATTTTTCGCCGGCGGTTGCATGTAGGAAGGATAACCTTCAAATACGCTTGGTTTGGCACCTTTTCTTAGCCGCCGAATTTTACACCCTCCTTTAAAGTCCGTTGGAAGAAAGTGCCTACTACATACGGTTGAGTAGCAGGAGGTAGAATTTGGCATCCAGTCTTTTCTTGATATCAGCTTAATCCACTTCTCACGGTCGTTTGTGTTGCTTGGAATTTCATGAAACGACAGCCCCGGCACCTTCTTTCGCGAGTCCGAGTTGCACAGAGGCACACAACAGTAAGGTATGATCGACTTAGAATGCAGCACCAGGAGTCGGGGATAAGTACAAGGTGTTGAAGTGCCCACGATCAATAAATGGAATGGAATGACTGCGCGTGTACGTGTGGCGTCACGGTATGCATGCCAGGAGCCGCAGACAGCCTCGTGCTATTGAGCTATGCCGGCTATGGCTAAGCACTGTAGAGCTCTGCGAGTCAAACGACGACCGAAAAAGTTACTCGTGTCACAAAAACATTACGTGATCACGTGACCTATTTGATCACGTAAGGTCACGTTACCGCGTAACCTAACATGGAAAACTTACGTTATCACATAGCTTAACGTGATAACGTAGCTTACGCTAGCTACAGTTAACTGTAGTAGCAGACAGCGGACAAGCGTCGTCTGCTTTTCTGTATGGGGTTTTGGCGCCCCTTGTAGCAAATATGTGAAGTAGGCGCGACGACGACAAAGAAACCATTGGGCAGGCATTTTCAGTATAAAGGAGGCTATGGCTGAATGTGCTGGAAACTTGTTGCTTTTTTTTTATCGCTTTAGTGGGATTGAGGCATAATGCCAGAGTTTCTACTATTTGCCTTGAGATCCAAGTTAAATTTAGAGAAAGCGTTTTTTTTGTTTATCCCCGGTTTTCTATGAGGCTCGATGTGATTCGCTCGCCCATAGTGCCGGGGGAGACAGAGGCTTCGTCAGAAATGGCACTCTCCAGGGACGGGCAAGGGCACAGAGCACGCAGCTCTTAGCAGTAAGTTCCAAGTGCTCGAGCTCTGTACTGGCGCCTCCCTTCCTCCTCGCGTTCGCAGCGTTATACCCTATTCACACGGTCAACATAGCAGGCTAACATGGTGCCCTGTTACAAGGCGGATCAGCCCGTGCTCTTGGGTCGCGAGCACGCCACGCCGCGGAAGATCTTGATTGGCTCGCGGAGAATAAAGGTCCCCTTTTGCTAAGGTACCTTTACGGTCATGTGGATTGGGGGGGGTGTCGTGTGAATAGAGGTAGCGAAGCAAGACGTACTTTGCTTTTCACCACAATAGCCGTTCCGATCGAACACTCGAGGCAAGCACCCAGGGGCACCTTTATGTGGCTATACGGTCAACGATATGTGCGCGCGGCGATCCTGCCGCATCTTGAGCTCTATCAAAGCTGTTAACGCACTCTTTTCACTTCTTCTGAAGTGACACAAAGAAGTTGTCCGCGAGACAAACACCAACACGCGACTCTTGACGTCACGCCCCTACGGTGGCGATTCCCATTGGGGGTGAGTGCGCAGAAGCTTCGCTTTACGCGGATCTCGACCCCTGCGCGCGAGGCAGTAAGCGCACTGGAGTGTGGGCTTGTTTGGAAACAGCGCGTTGGCCTATGGCAACGTTACTAGAACTCTCAGTTGGGAAACTCACCGTTGAAACCTGGGCCGCTGGCGTCCACCGAGACCGAGCTAAATGCGACAACAGCGCCACTCTGTATCATTTGTCTTAACTGTGGTCGCCTTGAGCTTTTTAGAAAGCATGTTTTTGCGTAAAAACTAACGGAAAAAAACTCTTTTTGTAGTAACTTTTATTGGAGTTTAGTACAAAATGGGGGGCGCGTGTTGTTTTCTAAAATCTTTAGTTCGCAAGGTTTTGCAGTATAATTAATATTGTTTTTATACAACCCTGCCTCAGCGGGGATTTCAGGTAGCGCGTCCTGAGTTAGGCGCATATTAACCACGGTAGTAAACCGCGGCGCGTCCGCTTGGGAGTCGGGGGCGGTACCTCGAAGCCCCTTCCACAGTATCTGTTCTGGCCCCAAAATGGCCGATTACAACGAAAATGGAAGTCACGTGCAGTTCCTGGACTGGCCGCTGCGGGAGAAGTGGCGGCGTTGGGATCGCCATTAGCTCGGTTCTCGTGGACGGATCGGTGCCACTTTTTCAGAGCAGTCTCTATGGCAGTTTCCCAACTGAGTGGTTCTAGTAACGTTGGCCTGTGGGGAGCATATCTACTGGCTGCCATATTTGGAGTGCTCCGTTGAGAGTGCATGCGCAGAACGAGTCTCACATTTATTGGCTGCTAAGATCGCCAATGTCGATTGGTGTGGAATGCACGAGGCAAAAATACTGTGGAAGCTCGCCATCGGCACGCGCTCAACATTCGCGCACACAGCTGTGGCCGCCGGTGAATACTTCTATTGGCGACGTGGCCGTGATCAGAACGCGTCGCGGTGGTCGTGCCCTCCACGATTGGCCGAATGCTGACTTTGACGTCAGCAAAGGATTCCTCATCGACGGAAATAAGAGTAATGTAAGAACTTTGCCATTTTGACGGTGTTGACAGTTATGGCTTAAAAGCGCAATGATTTCCACGCTTCCACCATGCTAATTACAAACAATCGAACTTGTTGTTCACAAGGTAATGACCACGGGTAACCATAGGAGGGCATACCAAAACATCTCGCCGCTAATAGACAATTACAAGCATGGTGCCGCGACTGGCGCCCAGTGTGTGCAATAACGTGCAGCGTGCGCGTGGGAGTAGCTCTGGCAAGCTTGCATTCGCACGGTCTCGTCCTAAAACTCTCGTCTGCACCAGCAGAGACATATAGCGGCGGCCTCTCGCCCCACTTGCAATCGTCAACAGACCAGAATTTTTGGCGTTTTAGCGCGCGGCCATGTATTTTGCCGACTGGGTTGCCGCCCTGCGGGCATCTTCACGGGGACACTGTATGGAATTCATAGAGTAATATACACAAGGTAAAGAGAAGAAACTGTCATAGGCCCCAGCGGCCCATATAACACGCAGCGCACCTAGAGGGCATGATTAAAAGTTCATAGGGCAGCTTTCCGGTTCCGGTATGTATAGTTTTTTCTATTCGAATAAAGCGGTTTTGCTCACGGGCATGAAAAAGCGGCTTCTTGTTATTTTAGTCACGACTTGGCTGGATTATGTACTGTATTAACATGTATATACAACTTATAAGTGCAGTTCTAAACTTACAAATAGCAAACTCTGCGAGGTAAAAATTAGCCGACATCACACAACAAGAATTATATTTTGCTGCAGTCAAAATATTCGACAAAATTAGCTTATGGAATATTATAAGTAAGACAGGAATTGATTCAAATACAATTTATTTCTAGCTTAATGATGCAGAGGTGAATCACTTCAAGCGTAGCATGTCTCCTAAGATTGCGATGAATATTGTCACGAATGACGGTTGATGAGGCGATGATAACTGAAGGAACCACACGTTTAATGGGGAGAACCTGCGCCCAAAACAAAAAGGAACAGAAGAGAACTAGCAGAGCGTCGCGGGCGTCGATACTAAATGCGTACTAAATGAGACAAAGATACCCGGGAAAGCATGCCTCATGGTTATTTGCAAACCAAGAACATGTGGCACGATAATTTACGAAGCTCAAGTCAATATACATCTTTATCAGAGAGTGTCACAAAGTCACAGGTCACAGGATAAAGAATCTTCCCTATAAACCACCCAAAAATCCACCAGCTAGCGTGGTGTACCATAGCGCCATAAGAAACAGTTTCCACGTCAGTTTTGATGCATGAATTCGGCATACTTTAACATTTTGTTTTTGATTAAAACAGAAAACACCAAACAATACATTAGAGATTAAACCAGGTACGGAGAGATTAATAAAGACAAAAACTGCACTGTTAAATTAAATACTTTTTAGCTATGTACACAAAACTTCAAATTAAAAATACACCATTTTCCTTTGAGTTTGTCTAATTGTTTCCCAGAAAGACCAGATCGGAAACGTATTTTACCTAGGTTCCTGTTAATGAAACTGACATGCCAACAGTGACGCCCTCGGCAAAAACATCTTGAAAAGCCTTTTCTGACACTTCTCAAAACAAAGACGCCAAGAACCGACACCCGAAAGTGTTGCAAACAAAACAGCACACACGTTTGAAACACGTTCTAAACTCTCTGCATTGGCAGAGGAAGTGAGATTCTAGCTGCTTGATGAAATAAAAAATAGCCTCTGAGGGTAAGATTAGATTCTCAAGCAGAGTACCGGGCACATGATACGCTTAAAGATCAGAAAATATTGGTGAGGCGCTGTCACCTTCTACGACTTGTCCTTCAGCAAATCAAAACAGACAGTTCTGAGTTATTTTCTCGAGAAAAAGTTTGATACCAAATCTCTGACATATAATGTGCTGGAGTCGTCAATTACACTTGATTTTGTCTTCGACCTAAAAGGTATATTCGTTTCTTTTCAACTTTTGACATCGCCTGGTGTGGTACCGCTTAACGTAGTGTTTGCGATTAGCCATTAGTAGATCTCCAAAATTTCGGTCTGTGAAGTCAGTCAGCCACCCAAATGAGGCGACTGATCTCTTGGTTGTAAATGAGCAATTTAGTTGGCGCTGTACGACTGCTAGCCTCGGTCCTTTAATGGACGTCACGCAAAGATGATTACACAAGCTCCTATCGATAATACGCCCCTTAGGCCTATAGTACTAAAGTTTTGAGTAGCGCCCGCAAGGAAATAAAATCAAATGCCTTTAGTTCGGGGCCTGGTTTCTGAAAAAACATGAACAAAAAGCTCAATGTCTAGTATCTTTAGCTTTCGGTACAGAATGCTAAAAGCGCAGTGGCAGTTTTTAGTTTTGCTAATTGCATGTCTTTTTCTAGTTTCTTTGAAAGTTTGGTTAGCTTGTGGGACAGTCGCACGTAAAGGAACCTTCCTCGATGATAGAACACTACTTTTTCTCTCAGCCATGCCTTACATGGTCGCGTCTGTCGGACCCTACAGCTGCACTTTATTCTAGCGTCCTTGCAGACGCGCCTACCTACCACCCATCCTCCCCCCACCTCCCCCAAGACATCAACACATAGCAACAGGCCTATCCAAATAGAAGCATGCAGCGGCAGATATTTACCTTTGGATCTCGATCGGCGTTCGGCGTTGAATATCACCGGAGTTCGCTCCACGTGACCCCTGCGTCGCGTTGCATACTGGCAGAGTTTTTTTAGAGTCGGAGCATCTTTCGCTCGGGTCTATGTCCCGCGGCCTTGTAGTCCGCACTCACACTACGGACGCGCAACTCTTCTCCTTCCCTCTCTCCAACAGCTGCGCGTTACTCTCTCCGCTCTCTCTCTCTACCAGCTGCGTACAGCGCGGGCGTTCGCTCTACTCACACCGCGCGCGCAGCGCAACTCTCCTCCTCTAGTCTCCTCTCCTCAAGTGTGAAAAAGATAAACGGCGAGCGGCGAGCGTTTTAAGTTCCTCTGCCGCGAGCCGCGACGAAGGCTCGCGTAGGGGGTCGCGCTAGGGCAGTCGGTGGCGCCATCTCTCGACGTCAGCACGCAACTGACTCTTCCTCGGAACTAACACGATGCTCCGCATCACCGCATGGTTCCCCTCGGGAAGATGGTGTAATTTTTCTCCTTGCCCTCTGAGAGGTGCAACCCTGCCGGACAAACGAAGACAGTTTCGACCGTTAGACCGTGAATCACGTGGAACCTTTTGAAAAGGTTCTTCCGAGACCGCAGACGTATCACATTAAGTTTGCACAGAAGTTTAGAGTGAGGAACGGTATCGAAGGCTTTATATAGGTCTATGAATATCGCATCCACTTGGTTGCCAATGTCGAGAGACTGAGTGATGCCGTGAGTAAATTCAGTTAGTTGCGAAATTATGCTGTAACCACGTCGAAACCTATGTTGAAGGTCACATAAAATGTTGTTCGTTTCAAGGAACACCATGATGTGTTCGTAGATTATGTGTTCTCATAATTTGCATAAATGAGATGTTAAAGAAACTGGCCTGTAATTAGTTAACAAATGTTTGTCGCCAGATTTATACAATGAAAGGACTTCTGCAAGTTTGCAGGACGAGGGAACCGTCGCAATTGACAGCGATTTCTGAAGAATAATAGCGAGGTACGGACTAGTCCAAAGAAAATATCGAACGAGAAATGAATTATGAATGTTGTCAGGGCCAAGGCTTTTTTTAGTATCTAAATGCAACGCCATGTTTAGCACGCCCTTATCACACACAGTTACATCACCAATTGTAGACTGTGAATCATGAATGAAACGAATAATTTCAAAATTGTCCATTCTAAACAACGATTGGAAGTATGTATTGAACGCAGTGGCGATAGTGGGTCGCTCACATGCTACGTCATGGATTGTAAAAGAGTCTGAAGTAGAACTAGCGGGTAAAATCGATTGCCAAAATTTGCGTAGGTTGCTTTTCATTATAGATCTTGCAGTGTAACTCGAAAATAAAAAGTTCTTTGCCGAGTTAATTTTAAGTCGAAGTTCCTCCTTCGTTTCGATAAACTGGGAAATCTTCTGGATCACTGGAACGTCTTAAGCGCCGGAGTCTATTGACACGACGTGTAGATGCAATATTTGTGATGTTAACCAATAAACGGGAAAGTTTTTTCTTAGTTTTAGTAGGCCCGAAACGCAAAATACGGAGTCCAACGATCTGTTAAAAAAAACAAAAAAACGATTTAGACAATCTACATTACTGAAGATACTGAGCTGCTCGAAGCTATAAAAGATAACACTTAGCATGTCAATAATTGACACATCGTCTGTACGGTTAAAGTCGTGAAACATGTAATAAAAAAACGCGTTTTTGGAACCGAACAAGTGATTGAAACCAAAACAGCCTTGTGATCCGATATGTCATCAACGACCTCACAATTAATACCGTTTTCAAGAAGAGGTGAACTAATGAAAACCAAGTCTAAGACTGACGTCTGTCTAGTACACTCTGGACCACTTGTTTCAGACCACATGACAACGAAAAGTTTAGCAACTTTGTACATATGGGAGCATCGTGACCAGTAACTGTTAAAGAAGGCCATCTGAGGCCAGGCAGATTGAGATCGCACATACAGATTAGGTTTGAGGAATTCAAATTGAGCATGTGCATAAAGTCACAGAGGACATGTGTCTGATCGATAGGGGAACCAGGAGGCCGGTGACGACGCCAACTACTAAGGAACATACTTTCAAAGTAAAGCTTGAACCATACTAATTCAATTTCGGAAGATCCTTGATTCACAGAGAACTTCATGTCGGACCGTAAGAAAATAGCAACACCACCACCTCTACCGCAATTTCTATTGCCTCCAGTCACACAATAACCCGGTGGTGTTACTTCGGTATAGTATATGCCGTCATGTAGCCATGTTTTCGTGACGCCAGCAATGTGAGCTGAGTGGAAGGAAACTAATGAGAGAAGTTGGGAAATTTGTTTAGTAGGCGTCTAGCGTTAACATTCATAACACGAAGTTCTTGGTAACGACGCCGGAGTCAACAAGGACTGCTAGAAGAGGCTGCAACGGTAGCCTCAGCAGCGCGTTTAGTACACTTTACCAATGCGTTGGCGGCGTAATCCCAATTATATCTGACGTTATCGATAAATACATGGTCAAAACAAAAGCGGACACTACAGCCATTTTTACGAAAAGAAGCGGACCCGGCCCACATTTTCTTCCGAATTGAACGCACGTGAGGGGAGAAATCTTCCGATATACGAAACTCCGATTCTTTCAGTATGGCGCAGTTCTTTAGGACACGAAATCTTTCACGGAAATCAACAACTTCATAAGGGCAGGGCGTGAACGACCGTCCTGACTTCTACGAAGTCTATGAAACATTTCAATTTGCGGGCAATAGACCGATCTCACCAGCCAGTTTGACTACGCCACCGCTGCCGCAATGCATCAAAGGAACTTTAGTCTTTCTGCACGTGCGACAACCACCCTGGAACTCTGCCCGTGTGGAGCACGAGACACCACGAGCCCTCGCATGCACACCCGTCTGCCTCCTGTGTACTCAAGTTATGGCGGCGTCACGCGCGCGCCGAGCGCTTAGTGAGATCGGTCTATTCATTGCCAGTCTCCGAGAAAAACTTTGAGCCATTGGACACTGACTCTTCATTACTTTCGTTAACTTACTCTGGGAGTCCGTGCAAGATAAGATTTTTTTTTCTGCGGGAGTGGTCGTCTAAGTCGTTCTTTCTTGAAACGAGCCTACCTACGACATCAGTGAGTGATTTAAACTCAGTGAGCAAATTCACACCAGGTGCACCAGAGTCACCAGACGTACTAGGCAAAGACTCAAAAGCCGCCACACGTGACTCGAGAGCATCGAATCGGAAGTTCACTGATAGGTAAAAATAACTTGATCTCGGCAATACCTTGAGCCAGTTTCCTATGACCTGCGAGCAATTGAGCAAACATATTTGCAACCGTGGCCTGGTCGCCAACATCTGCATAGTCGCCATTACTACCACTACCATGTGCAGCCGTCGAGTTCTCCGTGGTCGAATCACGTCTAGATCGGATGTTCGGCCCCGGGTTAGCTTGGCTATTCTTGGTTGCTTTGTTCGGTCCTGGGTTGGTATCGACATCCCCGCTCAAGAGAAGGCTACTCAAGCAATATACTATTTTCAAAGTAAACGTCAAAGAAACAAAGAAGCTGGCCGTTACCATGTGGGCAAGGAAACAGAAGTAAGAGGTGGCCAACAGAACGGGCACAATAAGCGTTTTCAAGATAACATGCCTGCGTGAAAAACAGACAGCGATTGAGCACCGTTCCAGCGCTGCTGTCACCTTGCCCACTGAAGGCAAAACCAGCCGGAGGACATTTTATATCCTTCTTGACTAACGTCACGGTGCTTGCTCTGTCGAAGATTGGTCGATCCTGGGTGACGTCATCGAAGAGAATGACTTGCGGAATGCCGGCAAGCATGAAGTCGGACGAGCCACCATGGTTATCATCCATTTTGGAGATAGTGCAATCCGTGCGCATGCAAGCCGGGTTGATCACGTACTGACTGGGAGCCGACGAAGCATTGATGACCGACGTGACATGGAAGCGGCGGCCTGCAGCGTTGTCGAGCACGGAATGGGCAAGTCAGGCGAGGAACTGCGTGAAAGACAGAGAGCGATTGAGCGTCGTTCTAGCGCTGCGGTCACATTGCCCACTGATCCTTATAAAGGCCCGCGCTTTCGTGATTAAAACAGTTGGAATTTGGATCTGAAGCTAGTCGAATGTTCCTACATTTGTGAAGCACCCTCTACTAATAAAATGGTTGAAGGGTTGTTGAAGTTCAATATTGATTCTGAGAATAAATGGCGATTTTAAATCTAACTTTGCTCTAGAAAACGTTTCCTGCGTCCGATACTTAGCAAACATTAAAATTTGTTTTAAACATTTTTTAGGAATTTTTATTAATCGTTAATGATTGGAACTAATTACACAATAAGTCCTGTTAACAAAATACAGAAATATAAACCCCGAAACAAAAAATAAAGACATCAGGGCCCAGTTCAGCTTGAAGCCGGTTAACTTCGACCGTGGTAAAAAGTTAACCGCATTTCCCTACTAGGTACGTACAAGTACCTAGCTAGCTATGGCAAGGAATGGATGCGCGATAGCTCTGTGTTTTGTTATGAGGTGGTAGCTCGTATCATATAATGGTATTCTTTTAAAACTTTCCAGAAAAAGAGGACCCAACAGGTACGCGCGCTGTCAGCTAAGTTTTCGCGACGCAACGAGACATGCAATTAAAAATTAAGAAAAAAAAATGCGTTGCTTGTGGTACAAGAAGTTACGCAGGGTACACGTAAGACTCCTTACGTGTAGGAATGAGAAAGCATTCCTAAACTCAGCGCGCCCCGCTGTCGCGACACGGAGGAAGAGAGGGCAGCGCGCCCCTGACTACTCCACGGCGCGACAAACCTTGAAGCAGAGCGTAGAACACGTTAAAAGCGGGAACTTCACGCTGACCCTGACCCCCCCCCCCCCTCCGGGCTTCCGGTCACGCCTGACACGTGACGCGGGAAAGGGGGGGGCGATGAGCCGCCGAGCGCGCGCCACCCGCTCTGTAGTTGCTTGTGTTTCGCGGTCACAAAGAACACCGGCTGCGATCCATGGGCGACGCATTAGTTGCTTGTTTTTCGCTGTAACAGACAACACCGGCGGCGCTCCATAGGACAGTTACTGCTTTCGCATTAATAATACGTAATGTAAAACCCAATCAACCCGTGTTTGGCAAATTAGTCAATGGTCTAAAGTCAAGACAAGCCTCGTTGAAATTCCCTTTCCAGAGCGAGAAAGGACGACGAAATTCAGTGCCAGAAACAATGAGCAAGACGTGAGCAGTGAAAGCTGGGTGGCACCGACAGCCATGATTGGCTAGCACGTAAGAACTCTACATAAATCCTCCTTCATAAAATTTAAAACTGCGTACTTCGGCCCTAGTGGAATGTGGTGTGCAACCTGCTTCTGAGTGCCATCTCTGTCCGGCCGATCGAGTCAAGACAACCCACTACGATTCCAAAGACGTCGCCATGTCAACCATTACTATACCTATTTAGGCTTAGGAATGGCCAGAATCGAAAGACGATCTGAGAAATTGGGCGAGATTATTGCGCTTGCTTTGCGGTTTACGCGAGGTAAGGGAAAGCGAAAGCCTCCTGCGCGATTCATTGCTAAAAAACAAAACGTGCCCGATAGTGCAGCGAGTAGGGCATATTGGATTCCAAAGCGAGCCACTCTCGCTCGTCGCGCATTCCCGAAATTCTGCATGGACGACTCTAACATGGTGAAGCTGGCTCCAGTGTCGATGTGGTGCTGGACATGCGTCGTCTGCGCAAGTTGACGTCGGTTGAAATCGAAGAGGTTGTGGTAGGTCGTAAGTAGGTTGGTTAACGCTTCATGCTGTGCGGCGGTCAGAGAAGGGTCTATCATTTTTCCTACATTTTCAAGAACATCTGTTGAAGGTGGGAAAGCGACATGTGTCGTTGCTTCAGACAGAGTAGCGAAGTTGTGCTCAAAGTGTGCGGTGATCGTAGCCAGATGGGTACCGCGGGGTAAAACCCGTGGTTGGGGAGAGGGATTGGTGGCGAAAAGAAAAACTTTGCCATCTGTTGGTGCGACAAGGCTGTACGGAATAATAATATTCTTTTTCGTGAAAGCATTTGACAGGGGTTCAACGAGGCAGCTTGGGGCTGAAAGCGAATGATCCGGCACAAGGACGATGGCGAGAGCGGAGTGAGGGGGAACGATGTAGTCGTCATCGGTGTGGAGGGGAACGGAACAAGAGAGTGAGGAGTCGTCTATGATGTCAGTAGAACTCAAGTGCAGTTCGCGGCTGGCACAATCGATGAGGGCATCGGCGGCTGACAAAAAATCCCATCCTAAAATAAGGTCGGCCACACAACTGGAAAGGACAGTGAACACAATAATATGAGTGATGCCACTAATAGATATCGGCATGGTGCAGCATCCAAGAGGTTGTGTGAGCTCACCATTACCCAAACGCAAGAAATGTCCAGAAGTTGGTGGAGTCAACACTTTGTTTAAGCGGCGGCGAAGCTGGTCAGACATGCAGGATTTTGCGGCCCCTGTATCGACTAATGCTGGGATTAGCTGTTGATCCACTGTTACCAATATAGTTGTTGGGTAAGGACGAAAAGGATTTGCGACAGTTCGTGCTGATGCAGCCTGACCTCCGGCGCCAAGGCAGGCTGCAGTGTTTAGTTTGACGCCTGGTTGACGACGGATGTGTTGTTGAACGGCGATACGGAGCGCTGACGTCTTGGGTATGGAGAAGATGATCGAGGTCGGCGCGGCTGGAAACCAGAGGAGGATGGGAGGAGGGTAATCGACGTTTCGACTGGCATCAGTGTGGTCAGAGTACCTAGAATTGTTGGCTGGGGAACGGCCGTAAGTTTCGGCGTCGATGCGGCGATGACAGTAGCGGATGACATGACCGGGGTTATGACAGTAGAAGCAAACTGGTCGGCGGTCTGTTGTTCGCCACAGTTCTGTTCTTCGTGGTTGTGCATAGGGTTGGGGTGGCGTCTGCATCATATTTTGTGGTTGCATTGGAGCACATAATGGCGGTACATGCTGGAGAGCACAGACAGGTGGCGACGAAGCAGCTGCTGAGGCGTATGTGCAGGGTACAGAAGACTCCCGATGGAGTGCGGATCGAAGCTCGTCCTTGATGATCTGTTGTATGTTGGGCGCGGGCGCCTCGTCGGGTTTGGCGAACGAGTCGGCAGGCGTTTTTGAACCGGGCAGTGAGGATAAAAACTCACGTAGTTCTTCGCGGATGATGGCGCGAATCAGCGTCGGAAGGTCGGTGGCAGAAGTTGGACTTGAGACTTCTGGGAGGCGAGCAAAGGGTGCCTTTAGGATTCGTCCACTCTGAAGGTCCTCGTAGTGCTTGCACTCGGATATGAGTTGCTGAACGGTCGTAGGAGACTTAGGGGCCACGACTGAAAACAGTTCTTGGGACAAGCCTTTAAAGAGGTGGCGGATTTTGTCGTCCTCTAACATATTCGCATCGACACGACCGCAAAGGCGAAGGACGTCCTCGGTGTACGATGTGGAGGATTCAGTAGAGGCTTGATATCTGCGCGACAGCGTGTCGCGAGCCTGTTGCCGGCGGCGCTCAGGGGTGCCAAAAACGTCTGCGAAGGCGGCTTTAAATGCGTCCCATGAATTAATTTCTTCTTCGTGGTTGTCAAACCACTGGAGAGCAGTGCCCTTAAGGTAAAACACGACGTTGGCTAGTTTTAAGGTGTCGTCCCAGCGGTTGTGCTCGCTTACTCGGTCGAAGGTTTTGAGCCAGTCATGAACGTCGGCATCAGGAGTACCTGCGAAGTCGTGGGGATCCCGTTGCCGGTTCTTGACACGGGGCCGTTGTTCAGTGGCGGCTGCCTGTCTGGTTTCGTCGGGCATCTGGGTGAGGGTCGAGCGGCCGCTGCGGAGCTCCGTCACGACAAAAAGGGATCCAGAGAAGAGGACGGGGACTGTTAAGCAACCTCCACCAAATGTGAGGATAGGAATACACGGATATTCAATGGGGGATGTTTAGGTACAAGGGATATGATCGGTGATCGAATGTTCGCAGTCCACAGTACGAGCGCGAGCCTGCTCACTTCAGTGTCCTTGTCGTCGTCCTTTCTCCGGCTTCCTAACAATATATATATATATATATATATATATATATATATATATATATATATATATACATCGGTTCGTTTACGAAAACAAAAATGCTTTGGGGCACAATGTCTGAGAGCTATTCCGTGCTCTAAAAACTTGAAGATCCACGATCATAGCCATTTTGAAGAATTAAAAAGTATTGAGAACCCGAAAAGGTGAAAAACAACCTTTCCCAGAAGCAGAGCAATATTCAGCAGTAAAATATATGTGCATACATCTTTTCCCGTGTTTAGTTGGTGACACTCGGCTGCAAGAAATTGTGCTAATAAGAACCTAGTACGTTATATACGTGCGAACGGTCTCTGCTGAGTGTTCGCCTAGTGAAACTAGAGAATTGGATTGCACTCAAGATACACTGAATGGTGTTAGAACCTTTCAAACTACTTCAATTCTTTTTCTTCTGTCTTCTAAGAATTCTCTGCAGGATGCAATTTCAAAACTTTGCATCAACAGCAGACGAGTCGTAGGATTTCCATTCAACCACACTATGCGATACGGAAGGGGTGAATGCCTGGGAAGATTAGCTATAAAAATAAAGTATAAAAACGCGTAGAAAAGTTACTCAAATGTCCTTGATAGTTGTGAACTAAAGGGCACCTGCTACTTTATTGCGCTTATTTTGTGCTTTGGTTAGGCCACGACTTGAATTCGCGTCTGTTGTGTGGAACTTTCCATCACATAGCGATTGCAGACGCATTGAAATGGTACAAAGGCGTCAGATACGCATAGTCTACGATAGGCATTTTAACAGGATAATCTGTTTCGAGTATAATTTTATTGTTAAAGTTTCAAACCTCAGAACCCTAATTGACCGCAGGCATTGTCGAGACGTGGTGTTTTTACAGAAACTCATACAAGGTCGTTTCGCTGTACCTGATGTTTTGAGTAGTACAAGCTTACGTGTGTCAGCTAAACATACGAGACTCTGCGGTACGTTTTATCCTGACAAGCAGATTGAAGGGTCGTCAATGCATAGAATTCAACTCTTTTTCTAATAGCCTTGTGCAGCATGATTTCCTTTCCATGCCTTATTTTACTTTGAATACCACGTTGTGTGTGTAATTTGTTTTATTATGACTGATGTTTCACTCCTGTGAAACATCACTCTTTGCATGTTCACGCCTTTGCATGTTCAACTCATTGTGACTTTTATGTGCACCAATATCAATGCCTTCACGGTGTTTTGGGCATGCAATAAATACCGATAGCAATACCAATACCAAAGTTCCCTAAAGAATTAGGATGGTATTCATTGGCACAACCACGAAAAAATGTGCGCTTCAAGTTATAGAGCGCAGCTCTTAGGCGCTCTAAAACTTGAAGCGCAGATGGCCGCCGTCACCGTCGCCGTCAGCGTAACCGCGCGTTGCATTATGGGACGCTACCCGTATTGACGTCACACGTGACGTCACGTGCGACGTCACCAGGGTCTCGATAGACGTCATCCTTGCTTTCCCACTAAATTTAGCGGGGAAAGAGAGGAAACATTCCCGCTAAAATTAGCAGGCAATTTTTTGCGCTAAATTTGGCGTCGCAATTTCTCCCCCAATTTTTTCCGCTAAACTTAGCGAAAAAATTTCCCGCTAAAATTAGCAGAAAATATTTTTCGCTAAATTTAGCGGGAACAATTTTCCCGCTAAATATCCCCCACTAAATTTACCTGGTAAACTTCCCTGCTAAATCTAGAGGAAAAACTTCCCCGCCAAAATTTAGCGGAAAAAATTTCACCACTAAACAGCAGAACATTTTCCCCCAGTAAATTTTGCGGGAAAATTTGCCCGCTAAGTTTTGCGGAAAAGTTTTCCCCTAAATTAAATGGAGAATTTTTTTCCGCAAAATATAGCGGAAAACGTCCCCCTTAAATTTAGCGAAACAATTCCCCCAATAAATTTAGTTGAACATTTTTTTAGCTAAAAATATTCCCCGCTTAATTTAGCAGAAACATTTCCACGCTAAATTAGAGCGGGAAATATAGCGAAAATTTCACGCTAAGTGGGAGACGAGCGGATTAGGAAAAGGGAGGGGAGGAGGGTCATACCCTCCCCTCCTCAAGAGCTGCGCTCTGATTCGGCATTGCAGAGATTTGTAAACGTCTTTCATTTTTTATACAGCATCTGTACTAATACAATAGGCATTATTAGCTCATCCTATTTATAACCTCCAAATTACATATCCAAAAGAAATGATCACACACAGAAAATACGGGAACTTCGCATCAGGACGGAAGTTTATGAAAAAAGTTTTTTGTTAAATCCCTTAAGGACTGGAATGCCTTGTCGTGTAAAATTGTTTGTGCCGTAAATGCTGAAAAATATGTCTCGTGTTTATTCGCTCCCTGCGATAATGCCTGATGGCACTGCAGGACCACCATGAAGAAAGAATAAAGAGCTCATGGGAGTATTTTTCTATAACTAAAATAGTCAAGTCTTTACTTCTTTTTTAGCATGGGGCACACAAATCCATAAATACCGACAATTCAAGGTACTCCGTAGCCTCGGAAGTTGTAGTCTGTAAACGTTATAACAATTGAAAGTAAACAAAAGCCTTAACTGCACGATGAACTGAAGAGAAGTACTTGCATTGCTATCCGTTTTGCATAGATTAGGCCAGGATTTGTGTTGTTACGCCAGGAGCGTAGCAATAACAATGAACCGAGTTAAATCGGGAAGTTGGTAAATAATTTCATAAATAAGTAATTTATGTATATGACAGAGAAGGAAAACACGCAGCTTCGTGGTATGATGATCATGCTTCTGGGGGCCATTAAAGAACAGCCTTTAGGGAAATAAGCTGGAAAACTCAGCGTGTCGAGCTTCCTCTTCCAAAGAACATTATAGAACAAGAAATAAAAAAGCAGACAATACAGTGCATCACAGTGCATCGCAGATTAAAACAAAAGTTGATCATAAGCAAACAGAAGAACTAGAATATGAAACAATTAAAATATATACACATGTCGCAATTAAACATAACAAATAATTATATTACAGTGCACTGTTCTTTTTATTTGTTTATTTATGATATATTTATTTATTTGTTTAAAGTGTGTCATATATTATAGTTGTTTTGTTTGTTTATGTTTAGCTTCTGCTCGATATGAACAGAGTACCAGTGCGCAATGTAGTCTATAAATACTACGAAATTCACACATATGCTCCGCCTTTTTCTCTCCATGTTTTTTGGCGCTTATTGTTTTGGTAGGTTTTTGTCTCATGACGTAAACGTCTGGAGAAGTTAAATTTAGATTGCGCTTGCTTCGTGTCAGTCTCAAGTTCTCAAGAAGGCTCGTTTGAGGCCCTTATTATCGGGCACGTATTTTGACAGGATGGTTTCTGGAAAAGTTCCAGTTTCTTTTAGAGCGTCCCATGTGTACTGTGGAGCTCAAACTCTCGACGCCTGACAATCAGCCCTACCCAGATATCCTGTGATCCCTGTCACCTCTGCTGCCACGTGCTAGCTGTCAAGTCCGTTCTTCTCGTCAAGCGGCGATTAAAATACACAGACTAAAGTAGCTCCAAAAATAGATAGTAGTATTTTTATTTATTGGGGCTTCCAGCCGTGGGGCCCCGGCAGGACTGGTGTATAATTCACTCACGAAGAGAAACATATTACGTACAATGACAACTTGTTAGTTGATTTGCAAAAGGATATTATATCAGCACAATTCACAATACAAGAAAGCTTATTCTAACAATCAATAAACCGGACAAAAGTATGAGTGTTTGAAATGCTCTGTTCAAGACCAATGCAGTTTACATGGCAACTGTGCTGTGTTATTCCGGCATGGTTTAAGATACCGCAATGCATTTCAAGGCGTTTAGTTGGTACAAATCATAAACTATCTAAAAATAGCTTCATTCTACTCTTTTTCCCTCTAGCTTTCAGACTATTTAACTTCGCTTCGAGCATTGGGTCCAGTAGCGAAGCCGGATGGTCTACGAAAGCGCAGAGATCATGTGGCAATCTGAACGAGTGCTCTTCCACTGCACGAATTCGTCGTGACTTGGCAGATGGCTCACAGAAAGACCCGGCATGCTCGCGCTTGTAGCATCGGCCGTGTCTGGTACCGAAGCTGACAAGTATAGGAAAAGTGATGGACCATGAAGTACTGCAAGCAAAATCCGTTGGTCTAGCATTAAACAACAATCAATCAGAAATATATTTTGAATTATTTTTCAACAATAAATGTTTTGACCAGTAAATGGCTCCCAGACAGAACTGGCATGCTCCATGATTGGCAAAATCTAAGATTTTTAAAAACTTCTGAACTCACCTTTAAACCCGCATGCTCTAATTTTGTTTCTAACATCTAGAGGTTCTGAAAAGCTTTTTGTTTACCTGCTCAACATGATGGCTCCAGTATAGGTTCGCATGAGGTGAACTCCTAAACACTGATTGGACTGATTTAAAATCTGTTTTCTCGATGCCTCGTTAAAAAACAAAATTTGTAGCAGATTGCATATAGCGATGGATACAGTTGCACGGTATGTTCTCTCAAGAACTAGCTCAATTAGAGTTATCCGGACCATGGGAGCGCATAGCTTCGGGTACTATCCAGTCTTTTATCTACTAATAAAGTAAGTAGTCGATTTCAATTAATATTACTCTCGCTTCAAAAAGCACTCAGTTTGATTACTGGATTACTCAAGAGGAAAAGTAATTGACCATTATTTGAATAAAGTAACAGTCACTTCTCCGATAACATCAGATTTTCAAAACGACACCGTTTTTCGCCGGCTTGAAAACGGGCCTTTCGTACCATCCATTATTGGAATAAGATCACCGAATTATTAACTATTTATCTTTTCCACCCAGCATTTTTGCTAAACCACTCAACCTGTCGGAGATTTGGTCCGAGGATTCCTTGATAGAAAACTTGTACAAACAGAGGGCGCCACTAGAAACAGGAGGGGAAAAAAGGAATGGTTACAAGTATACAAAACGTCATCATATTACTTTCTTAAACATTCGTGCGCGTCTACTTACCCGCAAAAGTCACTCAAAGAGCCAATCTGTTTGATCTACGAAATCAGCTCGGCGAATGATGAGGCGGAACATCTGTTCAGACCTCAATAATTAAGTCTGCGCTTTGGCATAACGCAATGCAAGCATGACGCTTTGCATTGCGTAATGGGACAGCGCAGACTTTGTTTGTAGGTCTAAACGGATGTTCCGCCTCATCATTCGCTGAGCTGATTTCCTAGATCGCAGAGATAGGCTCTTTGAGCGTCTTTCGTGGGTAAGTAGACGCGTAGGCATTTATTAGAGTGTACTGCTGCGATCACTTCACTATAAATGTAATCAAATGGTTAGGAGATTACCCCAAAAGTAATTGATTACATGTAATTTGATTGCTCGGAATAAGTACCGTACAAGCCTGGTACTAGCAGATCGCTCAAATGTCCCCGGCACTCAACTTACGGCGCATCCGTACAGCTGCAGTTTATGTTGTGCAGCGGGCCGTTAGAATACTACGATAGTACACCGATGGACCGCACCACCGTGTTCTTCCTAATTTTGATTAGGCAGTCATTAAAGAACGTGATTTTATATAAGGGAATCACTTGCCTCTCAGCATAATAGGGTTGCCGCTTAAAGTGCTACATCAACTTTAATATAAAAACATGAATAGCAAAAAAAAAAAAAAAATTAAGACGCGAGAGGCGGAAGTTTGCGCGTTCGCTTGTCGTATTTTTTTCTATATTATCTGCTTATTTATTTCTTATTTATCTTAGTAAAAAGGCTCTCTGACATGCGCGTCCGAGTACAAAGGAACAACGCGTAATGGAAGTTACACTACGCAAGAGCATCCTGCGCGAGAAGTGGCCCACCCGCAATAGCGCAGTTGCACGCGAACGGACCGAATACGGTGGTGCCGACGGGGTTCTCTACATCATGGAGCCCTAAACTTGTCAAACACAAAGTTGCGGTCGAAAATTCACAAAGCGCACCGACTGGACGTCGGCGAAGAAAGCGCGAAGTCATCGTCTTGATAGGCCAATTGGTGCGCTCCGTCAACTTCGACCCAACTTTGCGTTTGACGAGTTTAGAGGCTCTGTACGGAGGGACGCGTTATCGAGGTACCCTACGCCGCCATAGTGCGGCTTCAATTTGATCGGTTTTGGTTTCGGTGTCGGTTTTAGCGCGCTCTCGGCCGTGTTTGTGTGTCATGTCGTCTTCACAAAGTTTTGTGATACACATTTTCTCCTTGTGGTATACAGAACAAACGATACAGCGGTTCTGGGTCACTTTATGAACTACGAAGTGGTTTCGAGCCTAAATTCCCGACGCGTTTACGAACGCCTTCATCTAGTCATGTTTTTATTTCGTCCAAATTTGGTGGCGAAACGACTGAACTGATGCAGGACGAGGATTACTATTATCTACAGCCGTACCTGCTAAATTGCTGTGTAGGTCTCATGACGGCAGGTTACGTAGCGTAAATTGTCTTGCTATATTTAGCTGGAAATGCACTGACGGGCGGACGGACGGACGGACAAAATTTTGGGATTGGGGGGGGGGGGTTTGTTAAAAAGCATATTATGCTTTAAAAACAAAAGCGAGAGAGTGGGAGAGATTGAGAAAAAGAAAGGTAGAGGGATTATTTTAAGTGTAAATTAGAGTTGAGCATGTGGTAAATTTCTGCGGATTTCTAGTGTGTACTGTTACCTATGCTTACGCACTTCCTCTGTCGCAGTTCATTACGGTTTATTTTCAGTAGACTAGAATGATAATCAAACTTAGGGGGCTAATATTTTGAGAGGATAGTGTCAACATCCGGAGAAGTTGGCGCGTGATCGTGCCTCATTGCGCTATAAACGTCCTAAAATTGGGAATCCAACCTAGCACCCTGCTATAATCTGTTCACCGCTAAACTGACAGTGCGGTGGAGGGAACGTCCTCGCTGGACCAGTCACAGGTCTTTCTTTTGCAACGTGATCAAACTTCCGCTCACACCCACCCACAGAGAGCGGGGTTAGGTGATGAAAGAGACGCTGATGACTGGTCCGGCAAACCCATAGCTTCCACCACACTGTCGGCCTAGGGGTGAACGGAATACGGCGTAGTCATATTTTCCGGTGTGGGCATAGCGCGGGAGGGAAGCAGTGTCGTCGCGCGAGCGGGTCACGGAAAACTAAAAGGCTCCGTCAACAGGCGGGCAGCTAATGGCTCCAGGACCGGAAGGCAAAGAGAAGCGGTCATCAAAGTCCGGCCGCCGGAGATGACCCATCCGTAATACTCTGACCTTCGCAAAACCAAAGTTGACTTTGGGCTCTGGTCGGTGGGACGGACGTGTGGCTTAGAGAAACTTCCGGAAGATGGCAAACTCGGAGCGAGGTCTCTCCTCTTACCATCAAGACAGCACCAAAGTCCCGGGAGTTTGCACAAATGCAGAACTTTAGGAAGATTCCCGCGCAAGATTACTATGAGCCATGCATTCCTTCATACATTCACATGTATATTTTCTGTGCTCAGGATCAGCTGATGCCTTAGTAACGATAAACAATTAGGAAGATTAATTTATTAATCTATTAATCGGGGAGATTAGAAATAATAGTCATTGTTAAGATACTCAGCGCGTGGCTCGTGCTTCTTACTCCGTGATCGTTTTTTAGCAGTGCACGCGTAGGAGATCCTATTGTGTGCAACTTCGCCTTCGTTCGATTTTTTATTGTAATTCCGTAATGAAGGAAAATTTAAATGACTAAGAAATAACGGGAAAGTCTGCCACAAGACTCAAATAATCAAGCGGAAGCACATTCTGTGTATGCCAATTGTATCCATAGGATCTAGATACACATTTTTTTCTCGATACCGTAGCTTGGTCCTGTTTTGTCTCAGCTGTGGATAAGAAATTTAGCCAATACAACTCCACTTCTAGCCTTGGATCTTTGATGTGCACCCCGCAGTAACGATAAATGATCGCACGCCGGTGTGATGCTCGTACAGATCGATTTGGGCAGGAGTGGGGCCTAAGCCCAGGATCCCGGGGTTGTGCAGCGCGTTCCTGCAGATACCAGCGATCTCTCCGAGAAGGTTTAGCTGACACACAATGATTGATTCGTATGAAGGTATTTTTGAATGCACGCACTTTCACGAAGTACGATAGAACTGAGATTGTACCGATGCATTTGTTTCCCCTCTGAGAACTTTCCAAAAGAGATGGAGAAATGAAGAGATCGCGTGAACTCCTACCAGAAACACCTCGCCATTGTGCTAAAGCCGTTGAAAACACCTGACAAAACGAAAAGACGCTGTAAGCACCTGTTGTTACCGTAAACTTTAGAATCTACACAATGCTGTGTTGTGCACACTTTGGGCTCTCACTTGACAGAGCTAAAACTCTAGGTATTTTTTCGAAAGAAAAAAGAAATTGACGCGGAGGTGAGCGTCGTGCCCGCTCACTGCGGATCGAAGTTCCCTTGCCTGGAGCAACTTGCGCCCGCCGTTTGGCGAGGTGTCGATTTTTGGACCGCGCGTACGTCAAAACGGAGCGTGGATACGACACGCCCCCCGCAACTGCCCCCCCCCTCCCCCGCACACACACCATTCGACCGCCCGAGCACGTCAACGTCGTTTCGCGGGATCCCCTCCCCCTGTTCCCTACCTCCCCTTTGCAGCTCAACACGACAAGAGCAAAAAACGCAGCTATTTACGAACAAAAAAAGTTCTAAAAAGATGACTGAGAATCGTGAACCCCAAATAAAACTAGCGGAACGGAGAAGGATGCTGTGGCAGTCGCGAATCTGAAGGGCGTTCACCAGTCGGCGCCGGCCCGAACATCACGTGCGTAGAATTCTCACGTATTCGTTGTATAGGAGGGGGAACCGAAAGACTCCGCGCACCGACGCCCGTTCAGTCAGCTCGACACGTGATTGCCGTGTGCACGCTATCTCCCCTCTCCCCTGCGGAAAAAAAAAAAAGAAAGAAAACGTGCTGCCAAAACAATCGGCCAGAATAGAATACAGACGGCTTTGCTTCGTCGAAAAAGCGTTGAAAGGACCAAAAGATAACCATGGTTGGGTGCTGAGTCTCAACTCGGATACGAAACACTACAAAAACCTTAAATGTTAAATAATAGAACAATAAAAAAAATCCCGTTTTTTTTTTTTTTGAGGTGGCGTTGATTGAGACGCAGAAGGGGGGCAGCTTGTAGAGGGAAGTGGAGGTGGTGGGGAGAGAGGAGCCTTGTGTTCGTGAGTCTCGTGTTACGCTTAATGCGTTGTAGCGCCTACACAGAGTTCTCGGCCATCACGTTTCCTGCAACATGGCTGGTGCGGGGATGGAGGAGGTTTCTCTGGTTTCCTCCCACCCCTAGGCGAGATGTGTGTGACAGGGCTACGCGCGAATTTTCGTTTTATGAAGTTACTTTCCCGGCACGTTTCTTTGTTAAGGGTAATCCGATAGCCTGTTGGGCATACGAGTGGAAGTGCAACGCGAGTTGTCGGGGATTCGGTTTGATGCGAATGCTCCCCACCCACTTTCCGCGGTCACGTGTTTGATTGTGGTTGGTTCTGAAAGAGCAGGAGCTATGATGCGAGGCGATTGTAGCGGTGAACCAACGGCGCAAAGCGAACCTTACAAAGAGAAAAAAAATAAAGGAAGTATTTTAATGAAAACACGCATCATAAGACATATCTCTCGAAAGTTTTAATGGATAACATTGTTAGATGGAGCCTACAAATATATTAAGATGGACGGAGTTTTTTTTTATCAAGAAATATAATCTCCACTCGAGTAATGATCAATCGTTTCAACTTCAGTCGTACTGTTTTGAACGTGCCAACAGAGGACACGTCGACATGAACTCTTTGTAGTTGTCGAGTTTCGATACAAGCCGTCTGTTTTCGTTCGAATTATTTTAACAATCTCGGAATTCTGCAGGGCGTTGCTCAAGATCGCCTTATGTGCGTGCGTGAGAAGGTGATAGGGCAGAGACTGAATGGTAGCAACTACAACTTTATGAAGTTTGACTACCTTCCGATGACATAGAAATCCCCATGCCTTGGGGCCTAGGAAAAATCCGAGCCTTTATAAAGAGCTGACAACCGCTACGAGTTGGCTCTCTGCTCTCGCTTGCAATGTACACTTTTAAATAGACGAGAGTCCCTCGAGAGACCCCCGCCCATTAACATTCCTTCCCAGGCTCCGGTCCGGTATCTGACCCCTGTCGAGTTCATTTAGCATGGTAATTTCCTCGGTCGGGAAAAGCATGTCGCTTCTTATAGTCTTGGACCTAAACATAACAATTTTCACAATTCCCTCCACAGATCACCAAGAACGTGAGATATCCTTCTGAAAGGCGGTAACCGGACAAAATCTCACCGGACAAAAGTTCACCGGACAGAAGCTCACCGGACAAAAGCTCACCGGACAAAAGCTCACCAATTTTTTCACAGACCCGGACAAAAGCTCAGCTCATATTTTTTTCCTACCCGGGCAAAACACCGGCTGGGGTAAAGTGCGGACACGATGGACATTGCACCATTTTCAGGAGAACTGGCATCCCAACCCATGCAAAGGTGTCGACAGATAAGCCAAAACAGGCAGCGAAGAAACGATTTGGGACCAAAATTTAATTCACCTAAATTGAGTGGAGCTGTAAGAGCAATCTTTTTTGACTCAAGGTATGCTGGAGCACCTTGTGTCACACCAAAGAAACTTCGTGAACCGAATTTTTCGAACCCGAAGAGTGCCCGAAGAAGCGAAGTCACACTTTGGTGACCTCGCTTTTCCACTGTACTTATGTCACGCTAAACAGGCACATCAAGGTTAGGCACAATGTCAATTCATTCCTAATCCATGGGTTTTCTTGGGTTTCAGGGTAACATTTGAAGTGAATGGTAAGGAAAATTAAATTATTTTTGTCATTGTGCGTTGTAAATGTATCTAAAATGAAGTATTATATCACGGTGATGTAAAAGGGAAACTGAAGCAAGACAGTAATATACAAACTATTGAGTTGCGAATTTTGTTAAAAATATGTTTATGGTACGGGACAAATACAAGACAGATGACCGATTTAGAAAGCTGTACAGGAGTTTGGGTAGGCTGGCGCTCCTACCATCACAACTTGTACCCGAAGAACTAACCTACATCAGGGAAAAGTCTACCGGTCACATCGGCGACCTGCTGGACTACTTTGACTGCACGTATGTCAACGGCCTCTTCCGTTATGCTTGTGCTCCTTCTGTGGTGGCACCCAGACCGAATTCTTCCATTTGCCTGACTGTGCGCCGACGACGACCGGAGTTTCCCCCGGAACGGTAGAATATGCACTACGCCACTCTTCAATATAAATACTGGATAGACAATACCTGCAGGGGATGGAATGCCGAATTCCAAAAGCTTGTCGGCCACACCCGTCCAAGCGTCTGAAGGCTGGCTCAATCCCGAAAGAAAAATCAGGCGCTCGTTGCCATGGCATGGACACAAGCCCGGAGAGGTGAACCCCCAGAGAAGCGGGTGCGAAAAAACATTCTGCGCCTGCAGAATTGTCTGAAAAATATTTTCGAAAGGTTCCCGGTACACCCAGATCTACGGACTGCTGGAGCTATTAAGGGACTGCATTCGCTTCTAACCGATCGATAAATAAAATCGTTTTTACTCTAACCAACAAACCATGCGCCTGTCAGATTTAATTTATCGTTGCATTTTTGGGTCGCACGCATGCACCTAAGTTGTCCACACTCGAGTTAAGACCAACATGAAATTTTCTCCCGGTGAGCTTTTGTCCGGGTCAGTGAAAAAATGGGTGAGCTTTTGTCCGGTGAGCTTTCGTCCGGTGAGCTTCTGTCCGGTGAGATTTTGTCCGGTGAACTTTTGTCCGGGACTCCTGGAAGGCACATGTACGAGCGAATTACGGGGTAGTTAACTAGAAATTTTGCTAAGTGTTTATTGCCACTTTTCTTGAAACATCCGCTCTAGGAGTTGCATACAGATTTGCATGAAGCTTGTGAAGCTTGTGATTTTTAGTTAGTGATTCAACAGTCAAAGATGTCGTTCGCTTTCCAGGGCATTTTTGCGGCTCTCATACGCTGGTTCATCGATTCTTTATTGACGCCTTTGGTTCTTCGGATGATGCTGTACTATTGAGAGTGGTACGATTTGTTTTTGTCAACAAAATATTCGGTAAGGTTAATGCACTAAAACTAAAATAACGTCAATATACAAAAACAAAACCCTCCGACAGTTTCCTTTATTCTTGAACCGGAGAGGGGCTGGGGGACGGACATTGACGTCGTTTCTAATGCTCTGTGTGCACATCAACTACCTGAGATGAAATGGTCGTAGTTCGAAAACGACTGCCACTCAGACTGTCGCTCACCGGAAGACGTTCAGAAACCAGTGAGCAGTTAACTTGTCTCACCTTCCAGTCTTGTAACACCTATACGAGCAGCTCTGGAAGAAACTCCCAATCTCTACCCCCTACCCTCCCAAGATAATCTTACCTCCCCATTTCCCCTTTTCTTGTCGAAAACACAGCACGTAACCTGACTTCCGTACAAAGCAAAGAAACACTTCATCGCGTCAGGCTGGTGTTGGTAAAACTCGAGGCATCACGTCGCATAAATTAAATTGGGGTTCCCTGTCCTTCCCACATCGCTCCGCGAGCGAGACTCCGATCGGAGTCAATCAACGACAGATCGACCCCAGCGTCTTCCGTTGCAGGTTTCCTGCCGGGTCTTTCCATTCACTCGCTGCTGTCTCCCTCCCTACCGTGTTCTTCTTTTCTTCTTTTTTCTTTCCGAGTCTTCGTTCGTCCTCCATGTGTCAGCTACAGGGGCTTAAGTGGATGCGACAGCCAACCTTGCGTGCACGAGGAATGTCACCGACTCAACCGCGTGTGCTCCGGGAGCGAAGCAGCATAGCGTGGCTTGGGTGGAAAGATGCGCTGCGACCTCCGGCACAGTCTATTACGCGGTTCGGTTGTATAAAAAGAACGAGACTGCGGAAACGACCAATATCGAAAGTCGATCTCGAAGTTAAACACACAAAAATATCAAGAAATGTAAATGAGCAAAAACAGAGGACGCGTCGCAGACCGTATTATTGAAAAAACCAGGTCCTTCTGCATCTGACAACAACGACAACAGCAAGAGCCATGCGCGAGCGGTCGAACAACCATTCATTGCCCCCCCCCCAAACACACACACAGACACACGGGTCTTTGAACGGAACAAAAATCGAACTAGAAAACAGCCGTCGTTTCTGAAATCCTTTTGATCGTCCCTTCTTTATCTTCGAAAGCGTAACTAACCTGTTCATGTCCTTTGCGGTGGGCTCTGTTATCTGTTCGGGAAAAGCTTCGTTTCGATTCCGTTGCCTCTCTAATGGCCGTCTACTTTTTCTTTAGAAAGGGGAGCTGGATGCAACGAGGGGCATTTTTCTTTCATTTCAGCTGCAGTGAAGAAGGTTCCGATGCGCAGCGTTGCAGTGTCTGCCGCACGCCTCGCGTGGCCTGCCTCTGAAGAGCCGTATAAAAAGCGACATACTTCTAGGACCCACTTCGCCAGATGTGTGTTTTCAGCTGCGTTGCCAGAAGAAGTTGTGCCAGTGAGATCGGTGAGTGAAACCAACCAAAAACCAGGGTGGGGGACGGTGTTCACGTCCACAAACATTGCCTCTCTAAACTGGTGAAACAGGTCTGCACATGAAAATAAAAGTTTGACCTCGAGTTTAAAAAAAAAAAACGGTTCAATAGCCAATACGTACAAGGGAAGGATTCAATTAAACCAATCACTACTCAAATCAGATACCTACGTTAGCTGGTAATTTTATATAAAAAACGTCTTTAATAAACTACAACTAGGTGATCTCAAATAAACGTTTACATGTTCTTTCATAGGCATAGGACAGATAATAATGCGACACGATAGCTCATGCTAATAAACAAGCAATGTAGATATACGAACGTGCTAATGTGACTTACCAGCATCTTGATAATTTGAGCCCTACTTGTTATTTTATTCATTTGGAAAAACGGGGCCTTTAGCTGGACGTTGTCAACAACAAACCTCGAACCGCTCGATCGCCATACAGGTGCTCCTTGTTACACGTAAAAAATATTCGGCCAAGCATAACATACAACATGCAATTACTTGACGCTGTATGCTTCCGATAAAAAAAAAACACACTGAACTGTCCTAGCATCGTTCGCCCTGTCAAGTGAAAACCGCCGAACGCGGAAATGTTTTTCGACCTTTTCGTGGTTCCCTCACCTCAAGATTGTTTGAGTTTATATCGGCCTGAAGAAGAATGGCATCAAGATGCAGCAGTGTTCTATAGATGGCCGAAAAGACGCTTTCTAATAAGAACGGGATGAAACATAAAGCTCACAAGATTGAGGAGCTGCGACTGCAGCGCAGCGTAAGCCAGATGCACCTCGCCTTGAAGCTTGTAGCGTAACTGTCAGCTTAAGATACGTGAGGCAGTCGGTGTTCACGCTTCTGAGTCCGTGATTGGTTGTCTGGCGTTTTTATAGACTAATGCAGCAATCTGACTGGCTGCGACGCGACACTAAGATGCTGGGCATTCGCCACACCCTGCGTTTCTTAAGAGGTCAGTGACTTTCGGTACCGTATATTCCGAAATGTTGTTCGCGACCAGTATACCTAACCCGCTACTGGTGCATAGTCCGTTAATAAAAGAAAACTCACTTTCACAACAGAGATCAAAAATTGCCTGCTTTGGCGCTGCGCAAAAGAGGCTTGTATCACTTAGATTATTAACGCAATCTGTAGTTCACAAAATTCGTTACGTCTCGTCATAATAAGCGATCCCGAAGAAAAAAAAATTGGCAGCGAACTTTACTTTTGAAGTCCTATAATGCGTGAAATTCATAATAGGGGTGAGGTGAGGGAATTGGTGTGTCACGTGACCTATATTTTATCGCCAAATGTAGCGGGGAAACTGAATGTTATTATACGTCACGTGACGTCACGTGACCTGACGTCACGTAACGTCGATTTCTCCCGCTAAATTTAGCGGGGAAACTGGATTGGTGTCTGGGTCACGGGACGTGAGTTTTCCCGCTAAATTTAGCAAGTTACTGGGTATTGGTAACGTGACGTGCGATTTCTCGCGATATTTGGCGTGGAAACTGAATGATGTTTTGGCCACGAGACGTGAATATTCCGGCTAAGTTTAGCGGGGAAACTGAGTTGACGAGAAGGTGCCGTGCCTTCACTTTCCCCGAGGTGTGTAGGTCACGGGACGTCACAAGACGTCTCGTAACGCCACTTTCTCCGCTAAATTTAGCGGAAAATGCGACGGACGGACGGACGGACGGACGGACAGCATTTTGGGATTGAGAGGTAGCCTTAAAATGCATTTCATGCTTTAAAAATAAATTATTGTGTAGTTCGCACCTGTTTCAAATTTCGACGTCTGAAAAATGCATAGTCAGCAGACAATAGTCCGAAACATACAGTAGTTTTAGTGCGGCTAACTTCGGGCGAAACGGAACGCCGAGAAACGCAAAAAACCAAAGAAAACGAGCAAACATAAAAAAAAAAATGATTCTCTTTCCGTGTACACAGAGAGTCAGGCACACGCACGCAGAGTCATCGGGCGAGGTTTGGGCCCAAAAGCCGAGCCCGAATCCCGCGTCGCTCTCTTTGGCCTGAAAGCGGGGAATAAAATTAACGCGCTGCTTTCAGAACGATAAAAAGGGCCTACGTAAAAAGCGCGACGGAAGGAAAGATGCTCCTTCGGAGGTGCTGCTGGGCCTCGGCGAAACGAGCGCGGAGAGAAGCGCTCGTAAAGACGTCTGCCCGTCAATGGGACGGACTGCGTGGGAGGGGAGGAAGTCGTTCGCGTCTGGAGCGCGGTGACAGCGGTCTGGCCCGAGTCCAGACCCGGGGGCGTAAAATGGGCAGGTAAGTGGGACGCACGGCATTTGTGCGCGTTTAGACTCTCTCTCTCTGGATTAAACATTTCGCGCTTGGCGTTAAACTCATATTGAATTTTCGCATCTGTAATCTTAACCGAGCAGAGAGACGTGATCAAGAAGAACAAAGTGAAAGCTGAATGGCGGTTTGAGAAATGTAGCTTTACGTTTCAAAGGCACATTTGGAATAAAAAAGGAGAAAAATGAATCCCCATTTTTTTCCCCTAACAGCAACATGAAAGTTGGACAAATATAAGATATCTACATTAACTCCTCGTTATGGATTATTTCGCCACCAGAAGATTGCAACAAATAGACCACTCTTTTTTTTTTTTTGACAACCGCAAGAAAAGGGTGGGACTTATATAATGAACAAGATATTGATGTAAGGCTATCGGTGTCGTGTCTTCATTACGTCA
Source organism: Ixodes ricinus (assembly GCA_037355805.1). Lineage (NCBI taxonomy): Eukaryota > Metazoa > Arthropoda > Arachnida > Ixodida > Ixodidae > Ixodes > Ixodes ricinus. Next base: position 41,077 of record JAZHYW010005638.1, read on the forward strand.
GAGGAGATTGAAAAACGTTCAAGAATACTCGTCCTGTAATTATAAATATTACGATAAGAAAAAAATGAACGTGTTTCAGTATTTGCGTGTATACATGCTTATGCACATGCGCCAGATTTACAGCCGCCATCGCTGACCTTCTCCTGTCTTGCAACGATACCAAGTCACTGAAGCGGGCTTTGACGAGACCCCAAAAAAGCCAATGCTGGGAGAGGGACAGAGTTCAATCTAAGACGGTAGTAACCTGTCCAGCTGTGGTAATGAGGAAGCGAAGGGATCAGCATGAGAGGAAACAAAACTAATGTTCGGCTATGGCGGCGTTTAGAAGCCACTAAATAAGCTACGCTTCAGAGTAACTAGCACTTCAGCCGTCTTGGGGCTTAATATCATGGTTGCCAGCTACGTGATGCTTTATCTAAAATCGCATGAAAGCTTTCCCGTCCTCGAGATCCAACAACCCGTAACGCTGCCGCGTCTGTCCCGCACTCGACATCGGTGTGAGTGGGCCCAATTATGTCGACGGCCACCAACTCTGGAATAGTGTTTCGATCATGTGACGCGATATTCCCTTGTAATCCCCTGCCAGCTTTCCTCTTGTGCACCATGCGTTGACAGACGTCACGCGACTGTACATACCTTTTGATTTTGCTTTTGGATCCCCGGGCCAGAAGAACTCTTCTGCCACCAGGCCGAGTGTATTCTTTTTTATTCCTTGGTGCGCCGACATGATACCATCATGTGCCATAGTCATCTGCCGTTGCATCTGAGACTGTCGAAGCATTGGTTCGTTTTTCTTCCTGACCAATGGATACCCGGCAGTCTTGTGGAACAGTAAGGTTGTTTTTTTTTATGACAAACTGGAACATCGTTTTGAATCTGCCTTTCGTGGTGAACTTGCCAATCTTATCAAAGCACCTCTTGAGGGTGTCGTCTTTTTTCTGCTCCCTAACGAGCTTTCTCCGGAGTTGTGTCGACCGATTGACACGTGGGTACGCATTCAGACATGGCCCTTCTCTTTCCTTCGCTCCACATCATGCGACGCTCGTTTCTCAGTAGAGAGCTGCAGCAACTTCCGTTAACTTTGTCTAACGTAACCATTCGTTACTTTTCCTGTGGACGTTCGTCGACTGCCGTCCGTACTTCGGATCGTCGGTCGATTCATCTCTGCGCCGTTGTCTGAGACTTCGCTTTCCAGTTTTGACTTCTATTTTTCCCATCCAATATCCGGATCGTCTGCACTTCGAATCAGCGGAACGTTTCAAAGAAGACTACTAGATCGTACAATGAGATCCCATCCAACACATTTCGCTGGCACCGTGCCTGTATAAAACGGTGTCTGAATGGGAATATTGACCTCGAGTTGTTAGAGTACCTGACCGTCCAGTCCAATAGGGAAAACAACACTCCTGATTTTCCGGTGGAGTTCCTCGGCGGCACCACGTCCTGTCTGACCACTAATTGCTGTTACACCCGGTGTCCCTGCGTACCTTCATTAGATGGTTTCCGAGCTGTCCCTCAACAACAGGCATGTTCTCTGCACGGAAATTCGGAGCTTTCCCAAAAGGCAGCGTCCACCGGCACCTTCGGGATCTTGTCTCCGCTCTTCAGCGTGAAGAAGGATGCGTCTTGCTCGATCCGCTTTGGGCTGGTGGATTCGTCCAAAGGAGCATGAGGCTACTGGTGTCGTCCATCCGGTCCTGCCTTGCAATGATTAGCCCTGTGACCTGTGTTTCCGCAGTTCCAACTCGACTTGACGCTCGAAACCCTTGTGCTTTTGCTTCGGCAATTTTCTGCCTTGTGCCCCATTCTTCCACATTTCATCCTTCGAGTTTCCAAGGATGGGACCCAATTTTTATAGACACTGTCGGTATTGCAAGTATAATCGAAAATCTTAAGATATCGTCATCTTCTGGCATTGATAACATAAATTCTAAATTTTTAATAAATACTAAGATGTATAGCTCGATAATCCTGACTAAACTGTTTGAGCAATCTCTTGATACAGGTTGTGTACCTGAGGATTGGAGGGTCGGGAAGGTGATTCCTTTGCATAAATCAGGCGACAAGCATTGTCCAAATAACTTCCGACCCGTATCACTCACCAGCATTCCATGTAAAATCATTGAACATGTCATTTACTCGCGTCTTGCAAACTTTTTAGAGTCCAATTCTTTTTTAATACAGCGCAGCACGGATTTCGCAAAACATTTTCATGCGAAAGTCAGCTTTTGTGTTTCACACATGATATTCATTCCATCCTTGATCGTGGATCTCTGGCGGACTGCATATTCCTCGATTTTTCAAAAGCATTCGATAAAGTAACACACAAACTACTTTTCCTCAAACTGAGTAAACTTAACTTAGACCCCAATGTACTTGCATGGTTGCACTCTTTCCTCAATAACCGGTCTCAGTTTGTAACAGCTAATAATACTAGTTCTCATCCTTCTCCAGTTGGCTCAGGTGTACCCCAAGGTTCTGTCCTGGGCCCTCTCCTATTTCTTATTTATATTAATGACCTGCCCACTAATATATGTTCACCTGTGAGTCTTTTTGCCGATGACTGTGTGATTTATCGTGAAATTAACAGTGATTCTGACGTCCATCTTCTCCAGTCTGATATTAACCGCGTCTCTGAGTGGTGTGACTTGTGGAACATGAAACTTAATATTAACAAGTGCAAATATATGCGTGTTTCTCGTCGTGATTCAGAATGTCCCTCTTATCATTTAAATAACCGCTCTCTTGAAGCCGTATCATCGTATAAATATCTGGGCGTGCATGTGTCATCTAACCTGTCCTGGAAACTTCACGTCGACCATGTTGTAAATAACGCGAATCGCATGCTAGGCTATCTCCGCAGAAACTTTTATCTTGCGCCCATTTCATTAAAATTATTACTTTATAAAACATTAGTTCGCACTAAATTGGAATATGCAGCCTCCGTTTGGGATCCAGGTCAGGAATCTCTTATTTCAGAATTAGAATCAGTTCAAAACCGAGCATCTCGTTTTATACTTTCCAACTACCATCGTACATCTAGTGTGACTGCAATGAAATCATGCTTATCATTACCTCTCCTTTCGCAGCGTAGAAAATCGTTTCGTCTATGTCTGTTTCATAAGATTTATCATAACAACTCGATTCTGAAAGAAAGGCTTCTAACAGCACCTCATTATGTTTCAGCACGCATCGATCACCATTACAAAGTTGGCATTCCATCTAGTCGCACGAAACATTTTCATGACTCTTTTATTCCTAGCACCTCAACAATGTGGAATCACCTTCCCGGAGCCATCGCCGAAATCCCTGATTGCACGCGTTTTAGAACAGCCATAGCTAATATTTTCTTATAAAGAGCCCTAACAACTGTATAATATTTTTTTTGCTCTATATTGTTTTGCTTCTTGTGTCCTTTGTACCCCACTCCCCTCTGTAATGCCTCTGGCCCTGAGGGTAAATAAATAAATAAATAAATAAATAGAAAGCAGCGGCTGCTTCTCCTGAAGTCGCACTTTCCATCATTATTCGAGTCTCCAACGTTGAATCTATTTCCGGATCCTCTCATCTGTGTTTACAACTAGCGCTCGATTGCATCTGCGCCTCTATGAAGAGGCCAGCTTTGGTTCGCCCACCTCGTGCAATGTTCGCCAGCCTCGCTCTCTAAGGAAAGCCGCTAGCTTAGCTTGAGCAGGTCACTAGAAACTGATTAACTAAGACAGTGTCTCGTAAAGCCTCGAATGATTTTTCAACTCCCTCTACTTCAACTCATCGGTTGAAATACCCTGCTAGCCTAGCAGCCCCCAAACTGCCTCCTACTCTCCCCACCTTCGGGTTTAGCATCCCATAATCTCTCACGGTACCCCTCCTTCGTGTATCGAAATCTTTGGAGCAAAGCTAGTATTAACGTGGGATAATCCAACGCATCCATCGGTGTCATACGACCAACCACCGTCAACGCTTCTCCGGTCAGAAATAATCCTAGCGTATTTGGCCTACTTTTCCTACCGCCACCCCAACCCTGTCGCCGTGCGCTCAAACCGCTGCAGATATGCATCAAGGCCTTCCCTCCGCTCACTGAACTGCCGGATCAGTTTGTGAGGACTCCCGTGGAAAATGTGGACTGCCGGGTTTCGGAGTCCTTCATAAACCTTTTCCTGGTGACCTCCTCACGCTGCGATTCTCAACAGCAATGCCTACCGTTCCCTATTTAGTTTAGCGCATTCTGACACTAATAGACAGTTTTAGTATAACGTTGCTGACTCTTACGTACACAATTAGCATAGCGTACGCTATAAACGACCTGCTCGGACCGACCTTAGTTGTGCGTTACGTTGCTAAGTGAACATCTCGCATAATAGTTTTGATCCAAACTGCCAGAGCCGTAGAATTCATCATGCTTACAACACCACCATGCTCGTCAAAAAAAAAAAAAAAATATTGAAAATCAAAAGGTTTCCAAATATTGTATTTCAAATTAAACCAAACCACATGCTGACTGGTCAAGCGCGCTACTTTGCGGGCTACGGAGGCTACGAGTACGAGTTCGTAGCCAAATTCGATCACGGAGCCTCTGTCGATCGTCCCGTGGAAACGGCACCTTTTGTCAATGCTATCGCAGAAAGAAATCCATGACCCAATGATGTCCAGTGCATAGCGACAACATCGACGATTTTTTTGAAGAGTCGTTCGTCCATTGGCGATCAAATGCGCAAAGAGGCTTAGCGTTGAGCAGATGGCAGCGTTCACGCACGTTGCGAGCGGTGAACATTTTTATTGTGCACTCGCTTCAGCTGCACAGCACTCTTATTCGACCACGGTAGGTCCCGGAAAGAATTGTTGAGCTGGACACCACGCAATTTCACGTAACACTGAACTTGGCGAACACCACGTCGCCCTTGATGCGCCAGTCGAGGAAACCGCCATCTTGAAACAGCTGGTCTCGCCGGGTCCGGGATCTCTCGAGAGCTTCCCGCAAAGCCAGCTAGCCCGCAACGCAAAATCCCTAGCGTTGCGTGCGCTCGCAATACGCCTGCCCTTCAATTGCGTTCTACGCATGCTCACTCTCAAACCGACTTTTTTTGTCTGGGTGCGCAAAGCTTTAGCTAGCGGTCCACTAAAACTGTCGAATGTTCTCACAACCGCCTCACGTTAGTAACTTCGAGTGCTCACGCTCCTTAGCTCTTTCTACCACTCATCCGCAATTTTTCCTCATCTACGCACTACTTTAACTCCGCCTCGGAATAGCCCAGTTCCTTAGCTGTCGAGATTAGCTTGTCAGTATCTATAGTTCTAGCACGTCGCAGATTTTCCTCACCCATCTCACCACCCGGAAAATATACGACTGTGATGTAATCGGCCAGCAATTCTGGCAGGCTCGTGAGTTGTCGAGGCTCGTCCGGATTGAGAAAGAGATCATGACACTGGGGCACAGATATAAGCATATATTTAAAACAAACAAAAATAAACGAAGGGAGGGAAGAAAGAGAGGACAAAGAATCCTTGAACAGCAAAAGACAAAAGAATTGGTCACGCAAAATACGTTCGTCCTACGCATGCATAGTCACCAACGGGCCGTGGCTTGCGTCGGTGGTCCCATTGGTTGCTGGTGCCCTTGACCGTAATTGATGGGCCCTATGCCTTGTCATGGTGGACGGAGGCGGGTATGCTCGTGCATGGCCCGGGATGCCAAGACGGAGCCGGGTATGTTCATACCGGGTTTCCTGCCACCGGAGCGGAGCCGGTGTGCGCACCACTGAAGTCGCCAGCTGCTCGGCTTCCAGTGCAGTGGCACCCTCGATCGGAATATTTTCGAGCTACTCTTCTTTTTTCTAGTAGTCACTTGAGGAACGTGAGAGCGGATGCGAAAATAAAGGTTAAGAAGAGAGTTAAAGAAACATAGAGGAAATATGGGAAGCCGGCGTGCTGACTAAATTGGCCTTGGGAATTTACAGATCGTTTAAGAAGGACTTTACTAAGGAGCCCGTCTTCGACAATTCTAGTGGGAGCTCCTTGTTGTTCGAGGTGAGGACGGGAGTGTTGAGGACTAAGGCATATGGAGATAAATATCAGGAAGTAGATGCGGTGTGTGGAGCTTGTAGAGAGGAGGAGGAGACGGCTGAGCACTTGATTCTTTACTGTAAAGCAGTGTTGGAGGTAACGCGTTACTTGTAACGACGTTACTGGTAACGCGTTACAATTTTCGCTAACGCAGTAACGTACTCGTTAGTATTCTGAATGACTAACGAGTAAAGTATTTTCGTTACTTTTTTACGGTATCGGCTATCAAATTACGTTACTCGTTACTCGTTACTTTTGACCAAAACTGGTGAAATACATTAGGTATTTCGGAAAAGGTCACGACGCCTGATCTGACGTTTAGAATAGCAATCTTGTGCATAAAACTGGAGACGTTAGGGGAACTAAATTTAGGTCACTAAGCTCAATGGAGGATCTAGCTTCTCTGCTCGAGGGGCAACTACTTGCGCTCGAGCACGCAATGCCCAGGCAATGCCGGTTCCCGGACATTTCATCGAACGCCGTTTTGTCGAACGCCGTTTCATCGAAAAAATGGACGTTTCATCGAACGCCGTTTCATCGAATCGCTGACGGCCGTTTCATCGAATGTCTTTTATAAAAAAAGTGTGAAATATGCTCTTTTATGCACGGATCGAGTGCATTTTCGTGTCATTGACCCATTTCATCGTCAGGTTTTTTAATGTCCAAACTTGTAGCTGTTACAATTTATTTTGATGCAAGTAACCCATGAAGATATTTGTACCGATTTTTATGTTTGTTTCGCATATTGTGCTTGACTGTTCACCCCCTCTGTATTACCTGATGGGCCTTGAGAGTATTGTAACAAATAAATAAAAAGTCGCACTCCCGGTAAGAGCGCAGCTCCAACTCATGGAGGCCAGAAGGTGACCTAGGTTTTGCGCAGGCGCAACAACTTTAGCCATGTCAGCCTCCTAGCCTCTCATGTCTTTCTATTGATACTTTTTACTGCCCGAAGCTTGCAGTACCTAAAGCTGAGGTGCTATTTATGAAACTACAACGAAACATTGTTTTTTTAGTTCTAAGACTCAATGAAGTCAAAAGTAAGTACGTCACTTCAAATTTTATTTGAAAACTTTCGGGGGTTCATGTGTTCGTGCCACAGCCATTCACCGTTTCAAATGATGAGCAATTGCTCTCAAAACGTCCCCCTCAGCCATGCTTCGTCGGTTCTCATAAAAAAGGCGGACCTTCTCATTTCTTGCCACTATGGCCTTCTTCTGGCGAGGAGGCTCTTGGGAACTCAGCATCGCCTCCAGCTTGTCTTCCGTCAGTTGATGTTCTGCGGCGATGCAAGTCAAAAACTTCCAGAACCCGGGATGGGCACCTCCGACCAGCTTCAGGAAGCGGGAATGCCACCCTGGCGTTCGATAAGACGGCGTTCGATAAAACGGCGTTCGATGAAACGGCTTCGATGAAACTGTGTTCGATGAAACGGCGTTCGATGAAACGGCATTCGATGAAACGGCTTCGATGAAACGGCGTTCGACTAAACGGCGTTCAATGAAATGTCCGGTCCCAGGCAATGCCGTATATTGCTGCTAAGACTTCTGAACCTTCGATTTCCTAAAACGGTGGGTTTTCCACTTATCAGTCCATCTATTCACCCATCCATCTCAAAATCCGGCACAAGCTTATCGCTGCACGGAACCAACATCCGTCACAATAAACATTAAAAAAAACTTTCTGATCAAAAGAGACATCCGTTAAAAGGCGACATTATCTCGCTTCTCGAAGGCGAAACAAACCTTCGGCTACCAGCTAAATCCGTTCGTCCTCCTTTTTTTTTTTTTTCACAGTGTCACCACTTACAAGGTTTGAACGAACGGCTGCGTTACAGCCCTCTCCCCTCCCCTCCCTCCTCTTCCCCCTCTGATTTGTGCAGCAGAGGTGGACAGCGGGGGGGGGGGGGGGAGAGAGAGAGAGAGAGAGAGACATCCGTTTAAAACAGTGGACAACAAGTGGCGAAGCGATTTGCTCGTTTCTCTAGTTACAAAAAAAAAAAAAAACGCCTTTTGTGGAATTTTTTACTCTTGCTCTCGCCGTCGCTGCCTGAAAGTTCCTGACCCACTTTTGCACACAGAAGAATCTTTCGCTTGATTAGTCTACTTCACTAAGCTCATAATAAAAAATAAAAACGTTTTAAACCTGGAAAGAGAACTTACAAACACAAAACCTTTCTTTTTTTTTTCGCAGAAAAATTAAGAGCTACTGCTGGTAAGAGGCAGCAAGTGATTATAACCAGTGTGCTGGTAACCGGTGTCCTGCTGTTCCACATAGTGAAGTAAATCAGTCTCTGGTAATAGTATGAACCGGACTGTTACTAAAACCGGCGTAAAGATGAGGGGTGTTGGTTGGCTGGTTGTGTTCCAGCAGTCCCCGTTCGCATGCTGTAGTTTATAAAAGCCGATTGACTTTCGATTGGTCTCGTGAAAGTTTTCTCTTTCACGAGACCGAAGGCATGTTTGTAAGCGAACACATCTCTGCCAAACATATGTACTCGAACACAAAGGTAACGTAAAGGTAACGTAAAAGTAACGTTCGTTATTTTTCAAAAGTAACGGTAACGGTATATCGTTACTTTTGTAAAAAAGTAACGTAGCTCAATAACGCGTTAATTTTTACCAAACTAACGAGTAACGCTATTTCGTTACTTTTTTCGGTAACGGGCACAACACTGCTGTAAAGGGCTTCACTCCGTAGTAGCTGAGGAGGTGACTAACTTAGCAAGCGCACTGGGGCTAGTGAGGAAAAATAGACAAGGGAAGGTGGAGATAACCAAGAAGAGATTATCTGACTGGTGGCATAGGTAAGGGAAGGATGAATATTTCTTATTCCCTTTAAGCGACCCGTAGGGCGGAAGATGTGGGCACCCGGTTGCATAGAGGCGCCTTCGTCGTACGGATCATATATATCTCTTAATAATAAATGTCTAGATGTATAACGGTAGGTTAAATAGGTTTTAAGAAAAAAAAGCACTGGCTAGGTGACGCAAGTCACCTCCCGATTCAAAGGTGTCTTGGTCGATATAAGATTGATCGGACTGCGTAGGTTTATTGTAGCATAGCAATACAGGTAGGTGTGAGTCGTGCCGTGTCTGGTCGCGATCTGGTGGAGAGAGGGTCCGCGCGCGGAAGCGGCGGGCAGAGTCCAGGGTCACCCGGCGGCGGTGGCGATGATGATGACGGCGGTGGCGATGATGATGATATCCCGACACCTCCCCCACTTTGGAAGAACAACACTCACACTTCCCCAAAGCGGTCAGGTGGACGACTCATACGTCCACTCCTTGTGACGGTAGGTGCCACGGCCGGTTGCAGGTGTCCTCTTGTTCGCCGTGTAGTGCCGGTCGTCGTCTGCACCACGTAGGAACGGGGTTGAGGCGCTGGCCCTAGAATGTGGCCGTAAGACGCTGCTCCCGTCAGAATTCTGACCGCAGTTCCAGGTGGAAGGGTGTCGAGCTCACGTGTTCTGCGGCGCTCGTCATAGTGTTGGCGCATCTTCTCCTTGTATAAGGCATTTCTGGAGCGAAAGTCAGTGGTGTCCCAGCGAGGTTGGAGAGATTCTGGTTTTACTGGCACGTTTGTGCGCAGTCTTCGTCCCATGAATAACTCCGCTGGCGCGTAACCTTCGATTCCCGGGGTCGCACGCTGGGCCAGCAGTGCCTTGTGGATGTCTGTCGATTTCCCAAGGAGTTGCTTAGCCGTTTGGACTGTCCTCTCGGCCTCCCCGTTGCTCTGTGGGTAGTACGGGCTCGACGTTGATTGGGTCACTCCCCATTCCTTCAGAAACACTGCGAATTCGCGTGAGGCGAATTGCGGTCCGTTGTCTGTTCGGAGAATTTTCGGTGCTCCATATCGTGCAAACATTGGGTCGAGGACGGCGATGATGTCCCTGGTCGTCGTCCGCCTCAGAGGTTCCAGCTCGAAGAACCTTGAATAGTAATCGACAGCAATCAAGTAGTCACTGCCTTCGTGGACGAAAAGGTCCATGCCGACGACTTCCCATGGGTAGTTTGGCAGTGGAGTCGCCAAAAACGGAGGTTGACCTGGTTTCCGGTGTTCTTGACAAACAGGGCACTTTCGGACGAAGCTGTCGATGTGGAGCCCAATGCCTGGCCACCAGACTGATTCTCGTGCTCTGGCGCGGCATTTGGACACACCCTGGTGACCTGTGTGAAGCTTCTCCAGGATTTCGAAGCGTAGGGCTTCCGGTATGACGAGTCGATTGCCCTTGAACAACAGTCCGTCTAGTATGGCTAGTTCGCCGGCGACTTCGTAGAACTGGCGGACTCCTTGAGGAAGCGTCATTTTATCCGGCCATGTCCGGAGGGTGTACTCGAATACCCTCTTCGTTACCGGGTCTGTCTGTAGCTCGTTCTTGATGCGATCGAGCATTTCTTGGGAGGCTGGAAGCTGTTCCAGCGTGAGGAGCTCGTACTCTCTGGTGTTGAGTTCCTTTGTACGAGAGGCTGTGTCGGGTAACGGCTTGCGTGAGAGCACGTCGGCTGTGTACATCGCTTTTCCCGGAACGTGACCTATGGTGTAGTCGTACTGGAACAGGCGCATTCGGAATCGCTGCAGTCGTGGGCTCAGCTCGTCGAGTCGCTTTGTTGTCATGAGGGGAACCAGCGGTTTGTGGTCTGTCTCGATGTGAAACTGCAGTCCTAAGATGTACATGCGGAAGTGATCGCATGCCCATGTGATCGCGAGCGCTTCTTTCTCGATTTGAGCGTAGCGTTGCTCCGTCTCAGTGAGAGAGCGCGATGCATAGGCAATGGGCAGCCGCTTGCCGTCGGTCTCTTGTAGCAAGACCGCGCCAATTCCGTAAGATGATGCGTCCGCTGAGACGATGAGAGGCTCCTTCGGATTGTAGTGCGTCAGAACTGGCGCTTTGGCTAGAGCTTCTTTCACTGCTTCAAAGCTTCGCTGCTGGTCGGGTCCCCAGAGCCACGCAGCGTCGGCGCAGAGGAGATCCCGCATTGGCTTCGTTGTGTGTGCCAGGTGTGGCAAAAACTTGGCAAGGTGGTTTGCCATCCCCAAGAACGATCTCAGTTCTTTCACATCTGATGGTGGTGTGATCTGTGTGATCGCATCGACTTTTTCAGGATCAGGCTTCACACCTTCGCCGGAAACGATGTGGCCTAGAAACTTGACCGTCTGCTGTAGGAAGGCGCACTTGTCGATGTTGAGTGTTATGCCGGCTTTGCTGAGTCGTTCGAAGACTTTAACTAGGTTCGCGTCGTGCTCAGCCCGTGTTTTCCCCCAGACGATTATATCGTCTTGCAGGCAAGCTTGGCCTTCCACTCCCTCAAGGACTCTCAGCATTTCGCGCTGAAAAAACTCTGGTGCGGTCGAGATTCCGAAGGGAAGGCGAAGAAACTTGAAGCGTCCGAAAGGCGTCAGAAATGTCGTGTATTTCTGCGATTCTTCTGCCAGAGGTGCTTGCCAGTATCCAGCTCGAGCGTCGAGTTTGCTGAAGACTGTGCCACCGGAGAGCTTCGCCAGACATTCGTCTACGGTGGGCATGATTACCCGCTCTCGGACGAGGTACTTGTTGAGCTCGGTGTAGTCTACGCAAATGCGCAGTTCGCCATTTGCTTTTTCTGCGACGACCATCGGAGCGCACCACTCTGTGGCCTCGGTGACGCGCTCTATAACTTGGAGCTCTAGCATCTTGGAAAGCTCATTCTTCACAGGTGGTAGCATCGCCAGTGGCACCCTCCTTGGGAACGTAAGAGCAAAGGGCTTCGCGTCTGGTCGAAGAACCACCTTGTACTCGGCGTTCATCTGTCCAAGCCCTGAAGTCAGCTGAGGGTACTTGGCAAGTAGTTCGGAGACGTCCTCTGTGCGGCTTGTCTCACCACTGACGTTGAGGAGCTGTGGGAGAACTCCGAGAGATCGGATGGCGGGCCTTCCGAGGAGAGCTTCCTGTAGACCTTCAACTACGAAAACATCCTCTTGAACTTGTTGACCGCCCCATTCCATAGAAGCTTGGAAGTGTCCAGCGGTCGAAAGCTTCTGATGACCAGGACCGAGAAGTGCTCTTTCTGGCTTTCGCAGAGGGCCCATCACTTCGCGATTGTAGTCGCGCGGCGCGATGGCAGTGACGTCGGCGCCCGTATCGACCTTGAACGTGATCGAGATGCCGTTCACTGACGGGGTGATTCTCCAAGCGTCATGAGCTGAAGTGTCTTTAAGTTCGCCGAGGTACACCTCTTCCACTTCTGCTGTGCGGCGAGCTGGGCGAGCTGCTGTGGAAGTGCCTGGTCTCTCGTGATGTTTCGAAGACAGGCAAACGGAAGCGTAGTGGCCTTGTTTTCCACACGATCTGCATAATTGACCGGATGCCGGACAGGTCGTCTTGGTGTGAACCGAAGCACTGCCACACCATCTGCATGGCTGGCGGACGCCTTCGTTGCCTTTTTTGGACGAGCCGTCGGCGTTGTTTTCTTGCTCCAGTTTTTCTTTCTGCGTGCGGAGCTCAGTTCGTCGACGGCGGCGCCGTGTTGACCTTGCGTACCTCGCATTTCTTTGTGTTGTTGCTTGACTGCTTCGGAGTTTCGCGCGGCAGCCACCGCGGTCTCGAGGGTAAGCGCGGAGTCAAGTTGCAGCTTCTCGCTGAGAGCCGTATCGAGGAGGCCTACCACGAGTCGGTCCCGGATGAGCTCGTCTTTCAAGGCGCCATATTGGCATCTCTCTGCCAGCTTGAAGAGGTCGGTAACGAAACTTTCGACTGTCTCGTGACTTTCTTGCTTTCGGCGGTTGAACGTAGCGCGTTCGTATATGATGTTTCGCCGTGGAATAAAATGCTTTTCGAAGGCATTCTTCACGCAGTCGTAATCGAGCTTTTGTTCGTCACTGAGCTTGAGAGAGGCCAGAACGTCCTCCGCCTCGCGTCCCATGGCGTACAGGAGAGTATTTACCTGAGCAGCGCTGTCTTGCTTGCTGAGTCCCGAGATGACTCGGTAGCGATCCCATCGCGTGATCCAGGGCTGCCAGTCGTCTGGACGGCGGAAGTCGAGCTTCTCTGGGAGAGCGACGACAAATGGGTTGAAGGCTGGCGTTGGAGCCGTTGCTTCTGGTTGCTGCTCAGACTGGGCCATGGCATCAATTTGGATGAGTGGGGAACTGTAGCCGCTGAATTGCTACGCTAGCACCGCTGCCACCATGTCGTGGTCGAGATAAGACTAATCGAACTGCGTAGGTTTATTGTAGCATAGCAATACAGGTAGGTGTGAGTCGTGCCGTGTCTGGTCGCGATCTGGTGGAGAGAGGGTCCGCGCGCGGAAGCGGCGGGCAGAGTCCAGGGTCACCCGGCGGCGGTGGCGATGATGATGACGGCGGTGGCGATGATGATGATATCCCGACAAAGGCTTCAGCATCTTTCATCCATCATCTGTCCTGCAATAGCACAGGCTTGCACCTGCTGCGCTACTGGCGTTGTCGTTGTCGTCGTAGTCGGTTCGACATTTCACTTTGTTCGACATAAGCGACAGAAAACACGGGAAAAACATCTGAATTGAAGCCAGTTAACGTCACCAAAACGCGAAGCAAAACCTGCTTGCCGAAGGCTCTCGAAACGCTCGGATCCTCCAGCCCTTGGTACCGCAGCGCCGCCTGTACATCCGAAACCTTTCCGCGCTCTCCGCTACACAACAATGCATGGCGCGTGTCGGCGCCACATCTCACTACCCCTCCTCTAGTTGACTGTAGCACAGAAAAATGCAACCGCTTATTTTACGTTTATTCTTGTTCCTCTTCTACACCAGATTTTTTTAAACACAAAGATAAGCCTGATAATTCTTAGAGTTAAAGACGGGATGATTGATGTCATCGCGGGTAATTGTAGACACCGGTGTTTTCGTTAACAGAAAAATACCGGAGTTTTGGTAGACGAATAGGTATGTACCTAAGAAGCCGTGGAAACCACCGGGATGATGAATGTCTTTGGTAGCAGAGGTACCCACAGCACAGACACACACACAGGGTGCCCAGAGCATAGGCTACAGACACCATAGAGATCAAACGTCTACAAAAGCCAGCAAAGGCATTCATCATCCTGGTAATTTCCACGATTTCTTAGAAACATATTCGTCTTCTGAAACTCCGGCATTTCCCCGTCATCTAAAACACCGGTGTCTACAATTTCCCATGTTGACATTCATCATCCACTGTTTAACTGTAAGAATTATCAGGCAAATCTTCGTCTTTCAAAACTCAAGTATAGATGAGGAAGAAGCAGAAAGGTAAAATAAACAGGTGTTATGGCGCATTCACACTGGAAGCGGATCCGCGTTCGCAAAGCGGTTGCGAACGTGGTTGCATAAAGATCCAGTACAACTGCACGCGCATTTGACGACGTCAGATGCACGTGCAATTCTACTGGATATTTACTACAACCGCGTTCGTAACCACTTGCGAACGCAGATCGGCTTCAGTGTTAATCGCCATTAATCTGCTCCTTCGCAGGTGTGTCGTGTTCTTTTCTGACTTATAGTTTACATGTTTGTTCAGTGTAACTTCACAGCACAGTACGCCTCATAGCAGAGCAATATCATGTGCGAAATAATTCCAGTTAGTCATAGGCATAGCGAGGGGTCAGAAACATAACATGAAAATATTAGTTCGACCAAGTAGAGGTCAGATTTCTTTTTAGTGTTCCTGGCAAAAATATTCATATGGTTCAAGGGCGTAGTAAAAGCGTTATCTACTTTGTGCTAAGGTTCCGATGATTCTTCGCATAGCGACAATCAATATAGAATTACACTAGGACGGTCGGGATGTCGTTCAGCCAAAAAACTCAGAGCTTGTGTCGTGTAAGTCAAACGCATCTGGTTCTGAAGAGACACCCAAAACCATATATATTCATTCAGTCATTTTTACCCTTATAGGCCACAAGGGGCGTTACATAATAATTATAATGGATTATAAAGTCGTCGTCAATTGGCAGTATCTATGTGCTTGATAAAGTCATTGTTTTGTAAAAAGGTAACAGGGAAAAAGAGGTGAGCAGAGAGGAAAAAGTTAGATTTCTTTTTTAGTACCTTGATAAATTCATTTTAGACATCATACCGAACCGCCTCAATTTCCTCATTTGAGTGTGTGTCAACAATTCACAGACAACAATATGATACCAAACGAATATCCCGGAAACACCACCAATCGCACTGCACTTACTTATCCACCATTTTGAGAAGTCGCCGGTGTGGAAGAGTTTAGCAGTGAACCATACCCAGAGCACCAGCATGAGCCTGTGCTTGGAAAACAACCATAGTGGCTCATCACCTTGTTTGTTGTGAGAAATGTTTCATACCGAAAATTCAGAACCATGAATTTATAGGGTTGTAAATTTATTTATCTACAACGGGGACACCAGACATCATTTCATAGGCAGACCTACCTTCCGATGTCTAAACGTCCACACAACAAATCATACTCTACTAAGGTTCTCCAAGTGGCTGAGTTAGCACAGTAAGTGATCGATGCGAGAGATCTGAATCAAGAGATTCAATATGATTATCTCTAATACGTACAGAGCGGAACTGTAGCACACGATCGTCAGAGACCTCAAGATGTTTAATTCTTCAAGCTCTTCCAGTTTTAGAGGGCAGCTCTTAAGCGCCCGTTTCCGGCTCGAGCGGCGTCGGCGTCGCCGTCGCCGTCGCCGTCGGCGTCGGTGTGACCGCGCATGGCATTATGGGTAAATTTCCCCGCTAAATTTGGCGGGAAAATTTCCCGCTATATCTCGCGGAAAAAATGTTCCCGCTAAATCAAACAGAAACTTTTACCGCAAAATCTAGCGGAAAAATTTCCCCGCTAAATCTAGCGGGAAAATTTCCCCGCTATATTAGTAGAAAAAATTTATCTGCTAAACCTAGCGGAAAAATTTCCCCGCTGAATTTAGGAAGAAAATTTCCCCGCTAAATCTGGCAAAAACATTTCCCCTCTAAATCTAGCATAAAAATATCCCCACTAAATTTAGAAAAAAAAATGTATCGCTAACTTTGCGAAAAAATTATCCCGCTATATCTAGCGGTAGATTTCCCCCGCTGAATCTAGCGGAAAAAGTTTCTCACTGAATATAACGGAAAAATTTTCCCGCTAAATAATTTCCCCGCTAAGTTTAGGAAAAAAAAATTCCCCGCTAAATTTAACGAAAAAATTTCCCCGCTAAATCTAGCGGAAAAATTTCACCGCTAGATTTAGCAGAAAAAATTTCCTCGCTAAATGTAGCAAAACAATTTCCCCGCTAAATTTAGCGAAAACATTTCCCCGCTAAGTTTAGCGGAAACATTTTCCCGCTAAATCTAGCGGAAAATTTTCCCCTAAATGGGAGGCGAGCAGGAGAGGAGGAGGGCATAGCCTCGTCTCCATGCCTTCCCCTCCTCCTCCTCAAGAGCTGCGCTCTAATTTGGCGTTACAGGGAGTTGTAAAGGGTTTGCATTTCTTTGTTCTCACGCCATTTCTTGTTCTAAACACTCCGTAGGATCTTGGTTAAACAAGTGCGCCCGTGTTTTGTTCCGGACGGTACATCTAGAAAAAAAATGTAAACCACCGGAAGGAGAAGTCATCTAAACAGTAGCAATAATCAGGGTTCAGGAGATGTTGGCAAATGTAGCGATTCATTATAAAAAAAACAGATAGTGCAAAGCACGCGCGTCGGAATGCAATAAATACCCTCATCTGTGGGGGTGTGGCTTAAACTTTTCCCGCCGCTTGAGATCTGGGTAACTGGCGACAGAGAAGACGTGGCAGTGGAGGAGTGTCGCACCCATCGTGGACAAGGAACACTAATGGCGACGTTGGCGACCATAAACGAAGTCTAATTGCCTAATTGCAGCTTCGGGTTGAGCGCCGGTCTTCTCGCCCCGCTACGATGGTATCTCAAGCAGCGATTAGCCGCCTGCAGCAAACGTACGCTGCTTCTGCTCCGTGTCCCGTAGATAACGACGACGCGACGACTGTAGCGTCGCCGCTCCCGAGCCCCAGCCACACAGTGAGACTAGTCTGGAAATTTCAGTGAAGATTATTCCCCTAGATGGAGAGATAACTTAGAAACAGTTCTACGGATCGTCAATATGTGGTTGGAGAGGATAGCTTACAAAGTCAAAACGCCGCTCCGAACGCTTTCGCTTTAACGGATGGTTGTGAGTGGCGGTGGGAGTTCCAGATACAAACATTGTTTTGCAGAAATCTATCTGCCCAAACTCCTTTCATTCACGAGAAGTAGTTAAGAGTTCACGCACGCTCACATTTTTGCGCTTTGGGCATGCCACCGCCGCGAACTTTAATCTTCATTCTTTTTTTTATACACTTGTTCAGGTTTCCTCGCGCAAGTGGCACATCTTTGCATAATTTCACACTCTTTTGTTATGACTAGAAGTGCAATGTCGCGCAAAAAACACCCAACTACTGAGCTCCAAACTTTATTTTGCTGCCTAACATAGTCCTTACCTTCAGTGTTGTTGCGGTTGAAGTCGATAAATGTCAACGATTGCAACAATGTGTCGTATAGGATAATAAGTGCCAAACGTTCATCGCGTTGTTCACGACGAAACAGCTTCGGCGGCGCTTTGTTCATCGTTTAAGCTTGAAACGAAAGAATCGGTCGGAACTGGCTGCTATAAAAATACACAGACACATTGCACCGCAGACAAGTACACGCCACGGTACACAAGAAGCCGGAGGCACTTTTCGCTTCTCGGGTTTCTCGGCGATCGCCCGCCGCGATGAGCGAGCGTTTACGAGGACCGTGAACTTTCGTCGGCGAACGACGGGACAGCCCACCCCGCTTAGTCACGGGGACAAATTCCGCGAGGTTCTATTTTCAGGCAGCCGAAGCTCGCGCACGAGAGGGGCCCTTCGCCTCGTGCCTTGATCATGCCGCCGCTTTGTGGCCCCGCCGGCGTCTCTATGTCGGGTTCACCGATCTACCCCAGCACCACCTAGAACGATCACAGCCTGTGCACTAGAATGCTAACTTCATCGCGCAGTGAGATCGAGCGAAGACGCCATTTGGACATTAATTTTGCGTCGCTTTCCGCCGGGTCCTTTGTCGAATCACAACGTTCGGCCGGTCTCCTGCCCTATCACAACATTCGGCCGGGTCTCGTGTCCATTCACAACGTTCGGCCGGGCCTCGTGTCCAATCACAACGGTCGGCTGGGTCTCGTGTCCAATCACAACGTGCGGCCGGTTCTCGTGGCCAATCGACGCGTCGAAAGACACTCCGAATCGGGTTCGGGTCCGACTGTCCGACTATTGCGTTGCCGCCAATCCTACGGCGATCACGTTCCATGGAGGATGAGGAGGATGTTCGCAGACCCTGATTATTCTATGTGGTGTTGGCCATCCTCGTGCGAATGTTGTTTTTGCGGCGCGACGGGATCTCGTGACCAGAGCCACAGGTAGGGTGGGAGGATTCGTTGAGGGCACGTAATCAGGCTTCGTTTCAGAGGAACAACGCTTCAGCCATCTTGACGTTTAAACTCGTTGTTGCCAGTTATCTGAAGCTCAATCTGAGTTAGTTTAAAGCAGCGTTTCGTTGACCAGATACGTTGAAACAGTCCGCAACAGAGCAAAACAATACCGTTTGAGCTTACTGAAGTGGCATCTAAAGCTTAGACAATCGGATTTTTTTTCGTGACGATTGCCGGAGGCGTTTGTTCTGCATTAAGAACCAAAATGGCTGCGCCCATAAGAAAATTCCGAAATAGAGTGCCGTCGGCAAGAACCCTAAAGTCGCTGAGTAGGCGCAGTTCATTTATCGGCTCCATAGGTTGGGCACTTGCATTGGGTACTGCTCCGGGGTGTTTACGCCGCCGGATGGCGACTACATAATTGAACACGAGCATCACGTTAGTGTGGGATTTGAATCGGGTGAAAATGAGAAGCCAGGGGTTCTGTTCGGATATCGTACTCTGCGGACTGGGGGCCCCGCTGGCGCGTGCTCAATTGGTGCTCCGAGTAACAGCTCGACAGGCAGCTTGCAACGCGCAGCTCTTGCGTACTACTCGTATGTACGAGCATGCAGGTCTGAGCCCCTGTGAACAATCGTGCCGGGGTTCATGTTTAGCCCCTGCGATGAATAAAATCGCTAAGTCCCATCAATGCTTGTGACTCGAGACGTGTTCGCTCAAGGAGCCATGATGTGCGCTACCGAAATACAACCGATATCAAATTGACGTGTTCGGTTGTTCTGTCAGCGGGCTGAAGTAAATCCGTGTCTATTTTTTGTTCTTATCAACTGCTATAGCCACTGAAACAGGTCAAGAGGAGTCTGGCGTGACAACTCAGCAATTGGAACCGAGCCGATGCCGAGAGTCCTTCAATGCGCTGATTGGACGCCGAGCACTGACGTTGCACTCGTATCCAATCTGAGTCTTCTGCTCCAGCTCACTCTGATGACATAAAATTTCTAGTGCGCAGGCGTTGGTTATTCTAGGCGGTGTTGTTATTGCGCGTTGCGAGAAAACAAAATGACTGGGTAGCCATATTTTATCACAATTAAAAACTTGTTCTATGCAGTATTTTACCAAAGTAAGTTACTGATTTGGTAGCCCCTTCGAGTGTCAATGCGACAGTTTTATGGCATTGAGAAAATTATGTATATATGAAATTATAATGCGAAGGCACACATGCGGGGTATATTTTTGTTTGCATTGCTTGGGGAGTGTGAGTGACCTTGCGCTCTAATTTCAAACCGTGCGTGCAGCACTTACGACAAATGCTGTCGTCACAAGCTCGCGGCTTCCTCAATTCGCCGTGACCACATAAGGCTTCGCAAGGCACGCGACGTTAGACAAGAAAGACCGGGTCAGTCCGGGGAGAAGCGGTAACAAAAATTATTGCCCACGTTTGCACGGAGTGCTCAACAGGCATGTACTGAGCCCC
This sequence comes from Ixodes ricinus, assembly GCA_037355805.1. Lineage (NCBI taxonomy): Eukaryota > Metazoa > Arthropoda > Arachnida > Ixodida > Ixodidae > Ixodes > Ixodes ricinus. Next base: position 61,029 of record JAZHYW010005638.1, read on the forward strand.
ATATACCTACGAAAAAAAATAAGCCTCGCGGGTGTATCACAGTCGGGAGTGCAACTTTCACCATGCCGCGAGCTTCAGTCGACGGGGTTATTAATTTGTTTTCGCGCAGTAATAGAGATACATAATATATGGATTCTTCTTCTCGTAGAGCAGTTGTTTTAGAGAAAACAATCGGAACTTGCATAACTCTAGAAGCGGCGTTCGAATCATTTGCGACACTATGACGCAATTTTAGACTATTGCCGATTCTACAAGCACGAGCATATTGTTGGGAAACCTCAAAGCGTTGCGCTCGCTCCTCTACACCTCGGGACAACTTTCGGAGGCATTTCAGAAGGGAGCAGTGCGGGTGCACAGCTTTGATGGGCGCTCGAAATGCGCAAGTCCACGTACGTCTTTAGTGTTACCTGCATAGCCACAGGAAGTCGTCCGCGTGTATACGCCAAGAAACCGAGGGAGACGGGGAAACAAGAGTGCGTGGGTACTTCAGAACGCCGAGTTCTCGTTGGAAGGATTAGTGGGTATAGATTTAAAGCTAGCAGCATTTGTCTCCACTGCACTTGTCGAACGCGTTAGAGGGATGAGCGCCGGAGTCTGGCGTTTGACTTGCGCACTCCAACGTGTTCGACAAGTGCAGTGCAGGCGAAGGCAAGTTTTGGGCGCGTTAAGTCCGTGCTTCGGAGCTGACTCTCGAGCGCGCCCTTCGTGCACCGAGTATTTCTCGGAGCTCGAGTGACTTCTTCGCGCTCCGTAAAAAAAGTCACTCAGGTCCACAAACGAGATGGCTGCGGTGTTGTGAGACCACCGAGACGAAAGATGTCGCCGGACCGCTGCCCCTTTTCAGTTGATTAGTGCTTAATCTAGCAGGTAAAAACGATTTTATTTTAAAGCAAAGACTGCAATTAGCGTTCCGGAAAATGTTTGTTCGTGCCCCTCGCCTGAAAACGAATACATTTATCAAACTGTAGCGTCCTGATAGGACAGCGACAGAAAAGTTGTCGAGATGAGAAGACATTCGGACCGCTGCCCCATTTATAATGCTTAGCCCAGTAAATAACGATACTTCGATTAGAAAGCCGAAAGATCAGTTAGCGTTGAGGAAAAAGTTTCTTCACGCGTCTTGCCTGAAAACGAATTGATGTATCGAACGAGCGTGCCGATAGCTCGGCGACAGAAAAGTTATCGAGAAGACAGTCGGATCGCTGCACTTTTTAAAATGCTTAGCCCGGCCACAACGAATGAAGATGCTTAGATTGGAAAGCCGAAGTATCAGTTAGCGTTGCAGGAAAGTTTTGTTCATACAGCTCGCCTCAAAGCGAATTCATTTTTCAAACGGTAGCGTGCCGATAACAGAGTGACAGAAAACTTGTCGATATGAGGAGACATACGGACCGCTGCTCTTTTTTAGAATGCTCAGCCCCATAGGCGTGCGCAGGAACAATACCGCCGGCGCGAGTCGCGCCTCCAGTCGGGCCAACTTTGCGCACCCCTCCCTAGATGATTAGAGGGGGCGGCCGCCCCCCTGCCCCCCCCCCCCCGTGCGCACGCCTATGCTTAGCCCAGCGAACGAAGATGCTTAGATTGGAAAGCCGAAACATCATGTTCATGCATATCACCTGAAAACCAATTGACGTGTATCTATTGAACGACAGTCTGCCCGTATCGGCGTAGCACATCGACGGCTTCCGTCGCGCGCTGCAAGACTGAACCACGAGTTATCTGACAAGTTTGAGAGTTTCCTGCGTCGACGAGCGGGTTCAAGAGTGTTGACTTAAATTTAAATATGAACAGCATGCACGGTCAATAAATAGATCGGTCAAGGTAACTTTCTACATATGCGCTTGAAGCGAGTCTTCAAACCTTTTGGGAATATTAAAACGTTCGTAGAAACTTCCTAACGTCGCCGTCTCTTTTACATTACGCTCTGCCACTACACACAGGCCTTGATTAATTTATCTCCGAAATGATTTCGGCTTCTGCCAATCGTATCCAGGAGTTGCCGGGTTCGCCGTAACCGTGCGGACGGAATTAAGGACCTCGCGCGGCTCGTCGATAGTTTCGGTGTGAGACGCGCATTGAGACGCGCATTTCTAGCGCGTGTGCTCCTTCTGCGGAAGGACGCTTCAAAGCAGGGGCCTCGAGCTTTCGTGCTTCTGTCATTGAATGCAGTCTCATTTTAACGGTGAACGGAGTATAAGTGGAACCATATGTTTAGTTTTGCTAATTAAAACGATAACTAACGAATTTTAGTTTATTGTTTGACTTATCGTGACCTGTAACCCCCTATATTGCGTACCCCCGTCTATAATATAGATGGAAAGAAAAATGGGGAATAACTCACCTGCACACACCGTATTAATGGACCTTCTATGATTTTCTTTTTTATAAATCATTTTTAATTAAATTAAACACACTGTATACGTACAGTGGCTGCGTCAACTTAACATTCTCACCAGTTTTTGCTTTTCGAGTGCCATGGTTACTGTGCACTGCAGGCATATCTTTCCTTGGTTTCAATGTAAGTTGGCAGAGAGCGAATGCTACGGCTTCTTCGAACCGATTAGAGCAATGGAGATGAAGCTCGTGACAGCCCTTGCCAAAGGCACAGAGGCCAGAGAGTAGCACAAGCAGTTGGACAAGAGGGGAAGGAGAAACACCCCTCTTACCCAAACCCACGTTGGAGAATAAAAATCAAGATAATTTCAATTGTGAATTCAATCATGATTTAAATTAAAACCTTTCTCCCAAATATGTTCTCAATTTTCGTTTAAATTTTATGTACCCTTTGTTTATGATGTGATTTTCCTTGCGTGCATTTATTTTGTATTCAAATCAAATAATCATAAAGCCAGAAAAATTTATAGCAGCTGAACATGAACAAAAAGCGGCGCTCTTTTCATCAAATCAGAGTGAGGTTTCTTTGTAACTTCCAATTTGTGTGTGAGTTACGTAATGCTCTATTACACGAATTAAAAGTTATTATTTAAACAGTACCTAATAAGTTTAAATTTCGCGTGTTTTTTTTCTCCCGCATTCTTTTCAGTAATTGGAAATATTAACCAATCAATCTTTCAAGTTAAAAGTACATCTTGTGGTAATCAGTCACTTCTTTTCAGATACGTCAATTGAAATAACCTTATTGGGATGTAAACCTAATACATATCAGTTAAATAAGACAAATATGATTTAAATCAAGCAAACTTGATTTATATGACTTAAAACAATGAACCGAAATCGCTGCTGTCGCCACGCTGATTCAGGAAGAAATGTGTGAGCATTTTGCGCAGTGGTTATTTATAACACAGCATGCTGAATGCAGCCTCTCAGCACTTTTACGCGGAGTGAACCTTCCCGAAACTCATCTTCTGCCCGCTGCAAGCAGGTCCGATCTTTTAGCGCGTGCCTGTAGGAAGCCGGTCGCACAGGATTGGGACTCGTCCGTACCTGGGCCGCCGGCAAGGCGCCGCGAGGCAGCGTGTACGGGTGGCCCAAGGTGGGTTAACATTTTGTAATGAGCCTTCCGCAGACCGTCGCAGCGAAGCGACATGAACCGGGGGGCCAGGGTAGGTTAACACACGCCCGAGTGATGCATCCACCGTCCCCCACTGTCTGGCGCCGAAATCGCCCAAGGGGGACGTCGCAGGCGATCTTTGGTTGCTAGGTGTTATGTCACGGCGTCGCTCCGTGTAACCAGCCAATCCAGTGCGGCCCCGTTGCCATACGTCCTATGGCCAAGCCAGTCTTCACAGCCCCCGCGGCGACATTGTAAACTTCATTTGCACGTACTCCGAACCAGTCCAAGGTCAGCGCATGTGCCAGGGCACTAATGCTAACGTATTAAACAAAATCATGACTTTTCCCACCCTGTTCAGATCCTTCTTATAGGTCCCAGACGTCGCTTTTGTCCCCATCGGAGATTAGCCCGTCACGGATCCGTATAAAAGTGACTTTCTTCTCTCTCGCGCACACGGCTTCGACAGCATTGCACGATACTAGTGAGACAGAGTATAGACCCGTGTCACCCTCCGACGCGCTGGTTGGTCCACTGGGACCTTAGCCTTTGCTTTTGCCAAGTTATAGTGAAAAGGAATTTATCTCCGTGCAAAGGACACAGATGGTCCTGTCGGACATACGAGTATAACTTTTTTTTAATGAACCCCACTACTTGAAGCGCGCTACTATGATTCAGTAATGATGGTTAGAAGCAGCTCTTCTTTTCATCGGAAAAAAATGCGTAACATCTGATTTTGCTAGTGGGTAGTAAGTGATGATATTTAGTGATGACATAAAGAACTTATATTAGGCAGCAGATCGAATGGTGGCGCCCCTAACGCTTCACTTCAACTTTGTGAGCAGCAAACATACATTTACTCGTTTCTGATGCAACGTTAAATTGACATAACCGCAAGCTGAATCACAGTTTGGCTTGGGTTTGTGCTCGACCAATGAAAAACTAATTGAAGACGAGTCACCACCGAACGCAATCGCAGCACTAGGTGTTCAGCATGTGCGCCGCGTTCGATCGAGTAAGATCACCTAAAGATTCCAGACAACCGGCCTTGTGTTGCGAAACACCGAGCTGTACGGCAAAGAAGCTAAACAAGGCAATGCGATATTCTCGCCAATACCACTAATCTTAAAGGGATTGTCCTGTGATATCCGGAGGTTCCAAGTTTTTCCACTGGTCATGTAGAGCGGCCCGAAATACAGTCAGATGTGATTTTTATTTCATTAAAAGACGCGACAGTATTCGTTAAATCAATTGCGAACATCAATACGAAACTTGACGCAAACTTTCGCAAGTATGCATGGTTAATCGTGTCGTGATGTCACATCAGGCATGGTAACGTCAGAGTCGCGGGCGTTGACTAATTTTCGGTTTTAATCAACATGTTTGATTGGGTGTGCTAAGACCATTGGCGAAGAATTGAGCTTACCTCAATACCGTAAATCTTGTCTTTCTTAAGACAACGCCATTTGGCTGAGACAGCAGTCGAAAGCTGAGGTGGCCCTCTTTCCCTGATGTTACGTCAGAGCTTCCGCTGTTGCCATCGAAAACACTGCGTGTTTAGCAGGTGCAATCTGAGCAGTTGGGATCTGTTTGAAAGTGAATTACCTGTGTGGCGGAGCATTAAAAATAAGGATATTGTGCGGGTTCTATTCCTAAAAGCAATATTAATAATAATATAATTTATTTTGCCGGACAATCGCTTTCAGTTTGCCTTGACTGCAATTTTTCTATGGGTTAGTAGCAAAAGCAACGGGAAGGCAAACCAAGAGACTTGCTGAACGTGCGCCGTGGAGTCGCTGTATGCTAAAAATCACGAATACACTTGTGTAGGCGCAATGTTTGTTGTGCATAAATGTAAGTAACAAAATTCAAATTTGTGTAAACTTGTAAACGGTGAATTCAAATTTGTGTAAACTGGAAACGGTGAATTCAGTAAAGCCAAATGTAACGACGGAGGAGTTTTCCGGCTAGTCCGACACGCCGTTGCGAGTACAGAGCAAAACGAGGTCGCCAAATGTGAATGTCACCAATCTTTGACTCCGATCATATCGCGCACATCTGGCGTTCTTGAGAATCAAAGGTACGATTTCTAGAACTCTGTCGGGCTTATTCGGCGTGACTGACTGCATCTGTTGTGTAGGCGGTAAGTGAACCATCAGGTTGCAGTGGAAGGAGGGTGTAGAGCATTAACCGGGGTTTACGGTCGAAGAGAAGGTAAAAAGATGTAAAACCAGTTGCATCGTGCCGGGGAGAGTTATAAGCGAAGTTTATGAAAGACAGTGCTGCGTCCTAATTGGCATGGTTTGAAGAGACGTACACAAATAACATGTCGGTAATTGAATCGCTTAGTTAATCCATTTGTTTGAAGATAATAGGCGGTGGTGAACTTGCGAAGTATAGAACAGGACTTCAATTTCGGCGAGACCCATGATAGGCAGCCGCGTCCACGATCGGTGAGGAGCTCAGTATGGTGCATTATGCTTTAAGGTAACTCTTGCACGAGAAGCTAAGCGACGTCAACTGCAGTGCTGGTGGAAAATACTCCAGTTATTGTGTACCGAGTCGTATGGTCAGCCGCCACCGCTATACAGCGGTTCCTGGAAAGTGACAAGGAAAGGGACCGAGTAGGTCCACGCCGAGGCGTTGTGGGGTTTCAGGTGAGTGTAGTGGTTGCACGAGTGCGGCTGGTTGTGACGGCGGCTTTTTCCGCCGCTGACAGGAGGAGGAAACGTATCGTTTGACGATTCGATAGAGGTCGGGCCAGTAAAACCGTTGTTTTACTTTTTCATAGGTCCTGACAACTGCTAGGTGGCCAGAAGAGGGGCCGTCATGTACCTGCTGCTGAAAAATGCGATTGTCTGCAGGTGTTTCGGAACGACGAGGAGGCAGGGTAGTTCGTCAGGTCTGAAGTCTTGTCTGTAAAGAACTTGATCATGGAGACGAAAGAGGCCGCAAGAAGGTAGGTATGTGGCAGCCGTCACGCGGTCAATGATGTCTTCGAGGACTGGATCGAGACGCTGTTCATGCTCGAGAGTGAGGAGATGAGAAATGGGGAGCACCGGAAGTTCAAACTAATCAGAGCTGATATCTGGTGGATCCATAAGACGGCGGGATAGGCAGTCGGCACCTTGCCGGACTTGTATACTATGGTACAATCGTATTCATGCAGGCGGAGGGCACATCGTCTGAGGTGACCGATTGGATCTTTTAAAAAAGCAAGCCAGCACAGGGCATGATGATTGGTGACAATGCGAAAGGACGACCGAAGATTTATGAACGAAATTTGGCGATCGACCACACGACGGCTTGACATTCTCTTTTTGTAATTGTGTAATTGCGTTCCGCTGGGAAAAGCAGACTGCTGGCTGGGAAAAGCAGGCTGCTGGCATAGTCAATGACGTGCTTCTGGTTTTGTTGGCATTGCGCGAGGACGGCTCTCATGCCGTGGCCATTAGCATTCGTACGAATTTCTGTAGGTGCTGAGTCTTCAAAATGGCCGAGGATGGGACGTGATGTAAGTGCAGCCGTCAAGTGTGTAAACATTGTCTGCTGTTCATTATGTCAGATAAAACACTGTTCATTCTTGAGCAGCATGGTGAGCGGTTAAGCGATCTGGGCGAATTGTCCAATAAACCGTCAAAATATTAACAGAGGCCCGAAAAGCTTCGGGCGTCCTTCGGTGATTGAGGCATGGGAAAATTGTGAACAGCGTTTACTTTTTGGGGTCGGGTTGAATTCCGTTTTTATCGACAACGTGTCCCAAAATCTTAACTTGTCGGCAGACAAACTGACGTTTGAATGACTTCAGCGTCTCGAAAGATCTGCATCACTTGCGCCAAGCGTTGAAGGTGAGATGAAAAACAGTACGAAAAAAATAATAACATCGTCCAGGTAGTACAAGCAGATGGTCCATTTTAAGCCTTTCAACAAACGGCCCATCATCCTTCCAAACGTGGCTGGCGGGTTACGCAGACCGAAGGTCATTACTTTAAATTGAAAGAGGCCACTGAAAGGGATAAAAGCAGTTTTCTCCCGATCGACTTCGTCTACGTTGGTCTGCCAGTAGCCGGCTTGGAGGTCGATGCAGAGTACTCAGCTCCATGTAATCGGTCGAGAAAGAAAAAAACAAAAAATCCATTTTAGTTATCTTGTTCAGGCGGTAGTCGACGCAAAAGCGCCAAGACCTGTCTTTCTTTTTAATTAGGACAACTGGGGCTGACTAAGGGCTTGAGGACTGTTGGATAATATATTTACACAGTATGTTGTCTACCTCTTGCTGAATAATGAGGCGTTCTATCACAGAGACGCGGTAAGGACGCTGATGAATCGGGACCTCCAGACCGGTATCAATGCGTTGAGTAATGACAGTAGTTCGGCCAAGAGGACGATGCCGATGGTCGAAAATGTTATGAAATCTGGAGAGTAGAGTGTGGAGTCGTTGGTTTTGCTTTGGGTGCAAGTTAGCGTCAACCATCTTTGTGATTTGTAAAGAGCTAGGGTGCTGCAATTTTTGTTTTTGTTAAGCAGTAGCTTGAGATCCATTGTGTGAAAGGACTCAGATAACGCATTGGTCAGCCGGGAAGCTCGTAGTTATCGTCGTACCCTTAGGTAACGTTTGAGAAGACGTACCAGTATTGGTTATTTAAAGATAGGTTTAGGGTAGGGCTAGTCGTTTTGATAGAAAAATGTTCATGTACGGAGTAATTTCGTAGTCGTCACTTTCTGCAGGTAGGCTGCTCGTGATGTCCAGGGAGACAGTGGCAAGTGGCGTAATTCTTAAAGTTTTGGCACAACATAATTTATGCTCCATAGGTTCAGTCTTGGGGGGATTTCGCCACGCACTGCATTTCTTAAACTATCGGTCATTATAATTTATCGAGGCCACCTCCATATGTCTGGCCCTGGCTATTTTCAGTGCGAGCCCTTTCGCGAGCTCGCCTTCTTCAATCGTTTCTCCCGGTGGAAAACAACAACAACAACAAAACAGCGTAGTACAAGAAACTAGTGCAAGAGGCGAATTGGGGCACACGCTACAAAAAATAAGAGTCTAAGAAACGAGCTCTTCGACATCGATGCAACCTCCTGCTCCCGGCTAATGGCCAGCAACGAGTCCTTTCTTTTAGACCCTCGCAAGGACGAACCCCGATTCGAATTCGCGCAGCCTCTAATTAGCTATCGAACACAGCGGCTCGTCCTCAAACACGTGTGTTAGGCGCAAAGGTCGATCGCAGAAGGTCGATGGCAAGCTGTCCGGACCAGAACCCTGCAGCTTTCCGAACAAAGAAAGAGCGTACAGCGCACTGTGTTCACGCGTTAACGTTTCGCCCCTGTCTGTTTTATGGAGGAGGCCGGTTACACCCACTCACACAAGGAGCTTTATGTTCATTCAACGGTAAAAGAGGCACCAACGGGGATAACGTCTGAAGTTGAAGTAGAATAGCACGTTAACAGTCAGCGCCCTTTCAAGAGAATGGAGGACATTTTACTGCCACGTTATGCGGCATCAAACGATGAGCTTTGCCCGTGAAAAAGTTATTAAGCTTCTAAGCATTATTATGGGCTGACCATGCGCTACACGAATGCGCCGAAAGGAATTGCTTGTTTCTGGCGGCGTGTACACGACGCAAAATCGTTAATCAAGAAAAAAATAGAAACCAGGCGACTCGTGTTCTGTTCAGAAATGCCAGAACATTATTTTACTCTTCCCCGCTTGATCGTGGTTCGAGCTTTTTGTTTTTTTTACAACACCAGCATGCAACTATTCTTGACTTACTAATAGAGTATGTGCAGAACATCTGCTCCAAAAATGCTTAATATACACGAAAACGGTTGTTGAGCATACAGCGGATATTTTAGGGTAAGCTCATAAGCCGTTTATCAATTTTAATTAATTGTAACCTATGAATCAAACACACTTTTGGCTTTAATTCTTCGTGTACTTAAACTGCCGTAATAATAGGTTACGCTGGTTAAGCAGATGTCGACAATGAAAGGAAAGCGCGGTCATCCGTTGACGGAGGTGTTTGAAAGGCAGTTTGCGATTCACGCGATTAGTTGAACTGATTGGAGTCGGCTCGTTGTCTTTGGAAGTGTCGAATGGGTGGCCTACAAGTACATAGTATTCGAAACATTATCTCTAACACTGCATACAAAAAGTCTTACTTTTGAATCAATCCCGAAATCACGAGCGCCGTTGGGTATCGTTTTTGAGGACAAGGTCACAGGTCTAATACATCAAACAAACGACAGTCTGCAGTCACTGTCTGAAGCGTGTTTTTTTTCTTTGTATAACGGCCCTCTCACATTGATTGTACGAAAATTGTCTGCAGACATGATTGTAGCATATACTATGCGGAGCGCAAGTTTGTCTGCTTCTTTTGCAGGGGTTATGGTGACGTCAGAACTCCGAGCCTTGATTGGCTGGCTGGGATACAAGAATAGTGGGTAGACCTCAAAGCAAGCTGCCTCGAGGTCTACCCGCTATCCCTCAATCAAAGCCAATGAGAGCTCGGCGTTCTGACGTCACCCTAATCCCTGCAAAAGAAGCAGACGAACTTGCACTCCGCATAGGGAGCGTTCACGGGCGGCCATAGCTGTGCGCGCGCACTGCTGAGCGCGTGCCGATGGAGAGCTTCCACAGTTCTCTTTTGCAACGTGAATTCCACACCGTCAAGATTGCCGGTCTTAGCAGCCTAATAATGTAAGCTCGTTCTGAGCGTCCGCACTAAACTGCACCTAAAAATATATCGGTCACTGAATACTCCCGTGTATGGATAAAGCAAACACTCACCAGAACAGGCTTGAGGAGTTTCCGCGGATGTTTATGTCACCATGTTTGCGGCGAACACCGTGTACTTTGTATGAACTATGAGCAGAGCAACTGCTGCTTAAGATATTAAAAACAGGGTGGAGAATACAAATCAATGCAATTTAAACCCTGATTTAAATCAAAACAGCTTTAACTGTACGACTATTTAAATCAAACCTTTTCCGCAAACAAAATTTCCCCATAATTTTTCTATTTATTTTGTTTATTATTTGATGCTTTCTCTGTAAAATTGTTTTGTATTTAAATGAAGAAATCATCAACCTTGAAAGATTTATATGAGGCTGAACACACGAACAAAGCTGTGGTCTTAACAAATCGAAACCTCGCGCTTTCTTTCTACCCTCCACTTCGTTCGCCGCTTACGTAACGTCCTATTGCAAGTGAAATAAGAACGCGAGAAAAAAAATAAAAAACCTAGCGCTAGAAAAAGATATGCTTTGTTGTAAAAAAGAAGTTTAAAAAATATTTAAACAAGGCTTTTTCTTTAGCTAGAAGAATATCAGGGTGTTTGGTTCTACTATGGCGGGGTTTACTGAATATAAAGTTCTTAATAAAACTGTGCTCTAAATTTACTGTTATTCTTTCTTCCGCAATGTTTTTAGTGATCGGACAGATTTATATATCAATCTGTCATTTCTAAAGATGCATCTATTTCTTAAGAAGCACTATTTTACAGCTACACTGATTTTGATAAAATTAACCCGTCTTTAATCAAATAAATCATATCTAAGTTAAATAAATCTGATACATGATTTAAAAAAAAAGACTGTTCTTGAAACTGTATTCTTGAAAATAGCTTTAGACAAGCACAGTTAAGCTTTACTCCAACCCACACAATGGACGAAAATCAAAGCTAGAGCAATAGCCCACAAAGCGAGCTCTCGTTCCGGCTTTTACTAAGAGGTGAGAAGGTGAACGGTGAATAGAAGCTTCCGTGCTGGCCTAGCGACCGAGCACTCTGCAATGGTATTGGGTACGTCCGAGAACCGCTCCGAATCAGTCCGACAATCCTCTTTGACGCCGCTTGCGAATCTTCCCCGGCATCCAGGAACACGCCGACTAAAGCTGCAGAGTGTGTGTGCCTGTCCTAGAAACCCCCGAAAGCCACAGGAGACGCCCAACTGACGGCTTGGCCGAGAGGCCCCGTGTCTTAACCCGGGATTAGGCGTTGCGGGGTCCCGACTCTCCTTTCGCTCGAGGGCCGAGCTCCAGACACAAGCCGAGGCAACCCTTCCGTGAATCAGAGCAAAGCTCCGAATCTGGATCGCGGCTTGTACGGTGTTTGTTCAGTATGCAGCAGCCCCTCTGCGTGACAGATACAAAGTCCGGCCGCAATTACCTTCCTGCCCACTGAATCCAATCCACCCCTTCTATTCCCTGTTGCTAGATCGTCTGACGTTTGCTTAGCGGGAAGGCGGTGCTGTGGATATCCGTGGCATCGTGACAAAAAACGGTTTCCTTAAAAGGATTTCAGTATAATGTTTTGTTCAACCCACAGGTAAGGTCGACTTCACAGGTTTTTTTTTTATTTTAAATATACTAGAGCTTTTCTTCTTAGAAGTTCAAACTAACAAGGTAAAAGAAAAGTTCTGAAAATTATTTTATTATCCTAACAATGCAGAAACATACTTCAATTACTTCTCCACAAAATCATTGTACAAATATAGCAGTCATCGTGACATTTTTCGAGCTTTTGTATGCCCTTTATAAAAAAAAATGTTTTCAGCCAGGGCTAAGCCCTTCTAATATATTAGGTTAATAAAAAGGCAAGAGTGTAGAAACATTTATTTTAATATACTTAATGTTTGTAAAATAATTCTAACTGAACAGAGACTGACATAAGACTCTTGTCGGCGTACAAAGGAAGAAGAAGATCGAAAGGGCAGGGGGCTGGCGCGAGGGGAGCCATTGGGTCAGTAAAAAGAAGGTTCCCAACCAAGTCGGTTGTCCTGTCTTTCAAATCGACCTCACAAGGTCACCGGCAAAGTCATCCGTCGACGAATAGAGCGCTTCAATGTGCAACAATTAATGGTGCAAGAAACCCGGGACCTTTGGACGTGAGGAATCAACATCAGGATGGATCGGCTGAAGACGAAGCGGAGGGTCCGACGGAGCCAGAACACGAAGATGATTACCGATATCACGACTGTGCTCCAGTCAGCAACCCTTGACATCAACTCCCTCAAGAACCTACGAGACAGGCTGATCGCCAGCAACGAGGAACTCCGCAAGGTCAACGAAGAGATTGAGCCGCTGATCGCCGATGCCGACCTCGAAGCGGACTATGTTGCTGTGGCAGACTACGAAGATCAAGTAGCAAGAGCCCTCAGTGAAGTGCGCAATAAGCTCGAGAGTCAGCCGGCAGCACCAGCCATTTACCATGTGGGAGACGACGGTGACAGAGCCATACCCCAGGCCACGGGTGTGAAACTCCCTAAACTACAACTACTGCAGTATCAAGGTGAGCTTACCCTCTGGCAGCCCTTCTGGGAGCAATTCCAAACTGCCGTTCACCGTAACACCAGACTCACGGAGGGAGACAAATTCCAATATCTACGCTCCCTGCTGAGTGGGCCAGCCGCCAGTGCTATCTCCGGGCTACAAGCAACGGCAGAGTGCTACAAGGACGCCATAGAAATACTATCCGAACGCTTCGGGAACAAGCAACGCATTCAGCGTGAGTACCTCGAAAGACTGCGAAGCCTACCAACGGTGAAGTCAGATCGAGATGTACATGGACTACGGAATATTTACGACCACGTCCAGACCAACATTCGTGGCTTGCGTGCCCTGGGCGTTTCGAGTGCGACGTATTCTACTATGATGGTGGACGTACTCCTGTCCAACCTCCCAACCGATATAGTGGTGGAGTACCATCGACTCAAAAGATACGGGATAGGGCTTGGAGTTCCAATCAACGGGAGTGAAGGAGCCGGAACGACTGACAACGGACAACCGTTAGACGACGTCTCGCCTTCGCCAACAGATGCAGGTGAGGAGTTGGATAGACTCTTGCGTTTTATGCGCGTGGAGATAGAGAGCAGAGAACAGTCATCGCCACTCGAGCAAAGGCCAACAACCGTGCCAACAGTGGCTCAAAATCAGAGGCAAGGCGCCAAACCACCATCAACGTTGGTGTTGCACACTAGCGGAACAGACAACACCTGCTTCTTTTGCAACTACCGAACTCACCGTACCGGTGATTGCTCATCGGATATCACACTAGATGAGAAAAAGAAAATGCTAGCGCAAGACATGCGATGCTTTCGTTGCACGAAGCGAGGTCACCGATCAAGGGATTGCCGTAGTCAACAGAGATGTACCGGATGCAGGGGAAGACATGTCACCTCAATGTGTAACCCGGCGTGGGAGGCTTTATCAACGGCTCGGGAGACTGCCAACGTTCTTACCGCAGGTAGTACCACGACAGTACAGACTCCGAGCGTCCTATTACAAACGTTCCGAAGCTGGGTTGGAACCGGCCAGAACCGAGCTTACATCCGCGGCATTATCGACGGAGGGAGCCAAAAGACTTTCATCAGGGAAGACTTGGCTAGGAAGCTTAATTTGAAGGTTGTCGGAGAACGGATCATGCAACTCAACACCTTTGCTTGCAGTGACTCAAACAGGTGTAGGCAGAAGTTCACCGTAGTTAGAATCCGAATTAGGAGCCAATATAAGGCAACCGATCATGTCTTAGAAGCAGTGGTCGTGCCTTTCATCTGCCAAAACATCATAGAAACTCCAGTAGAGCACACATTTCTCAAGACTATCCCAGGAGACATCGCCGACAAGTTGATGTTTCCATCGACTCAAATGGAAGCGGGCATAAGCCTTCTGATTGGAGCGGACCAGATGTGGAAATTGTTGACCGGCGAGACACGCCGCTCATCTTGCAACACCGGGCTAGTAGCCATCGCAACGACATTGGGATGGACCTTTCAGGGTCCTACGAGCACAGTGAGTGTCTTATCAAATAATGCCACAAATTTGATGGTGTGTGTGTTGAATGTGGGAGGGGCTCACGAAGAAGATGATGCAGCGTTAAAACATTTCTGGGAACTAGAGAGCATTGGAATCGTGGATGAACCTATGGATAAGAAAGAACAGGAAGAAAAGGTGTTTGAGCAATTCAAGGAAAACATCAGACAAAAGAACGGTCGGTACGAGGTCGCGTTGCCGTGGAAGGAGACAAAAACGACCCTAGGAGATAATTACATGATTGCCAACACCAGACTCCGAAGTCTAGTACGCCGTCTCACACAAGATGGCACTATCACCCAGTATGACAAAGCAATACGTAGTTACTTTAAAGATGGACACGCCGAAGAGATAGAATTAACTGCATCAACCTACAGGCACGTTTATTACATGCCTCATCGAGCAGTAATTCGAGCTAACTCGGAGTCAACTAGACTTAGAGTAGTATTCGACGCATCTTCCCATGCAGCAAACACCGGATCTCTCAATGATCACCTTGAAAAGGGTCCAACGATCAACACAGAGCTTTTACCCGTCCTACTTCGATTTCGAATGCAGAAGGTGGCCATCACAGCAGACATACAGAAGGCGTTTTTACAAATAGTAATCTCGGAGCGTGACAGGGACGCTCTCCGATTTCTTTGGTTTGAAAATACACCCACACCCAACGAGCCACTGCCAAGCACGAAGGAGTGGCGCATGACGAGGGTTCCTTTTGGAACAACTGCCAGTCCCTTCCTACTCGGGGCTACAATACAGCACCACTTGCAAAACGTGAGTGGACCCAACAACGACATCGCAACTATTTTACTCCGATCCTTTTACGTGGACGACCTGCTAACTGGAGCAGCGAACATTAAGGAGGCACAGCGACTCGCTGACGGAGCACTGACTATACTCAGGGAAGCAGGCATGGAACTGCAAAAGTGGAACACCAATTCTTCTGAACTCCAGAAACTCTTTGATCAAAGAGCGGATAACTTCGATCATTCATCCGAAAATAAGCCAATTAAGTCCCCCGAGGTCACCAAGATATTGGGATTGGTGTGGGATAAAAACGCGGATGCCTTCAAGTTCTCTGCTGATCATCTCTTGGAGATACTTTCTACAAATCTGAACACAAAGCGCTCCGTACTCAAGGCCTCGGCTCGGATCTTCGATCCCCTCGGTTTCCTCTCGCCGTATGTCATAAGAGTAAAAATTTTATTCCAACGTATATGGAAATGCGGACTTGGATGGGATGAGGTTCTGACAGAGGCTCTATTGCAAGAGTGGAAATCCTGGTGCGCCGATTTAACGGAATTACCACAAATCACGACGCCGAGATATCTGCTGGGTGTCGAAGGTGAAAGCGAGCTGGAGATTCACATCTTCACCGACGCTAGCCCTCTGGCGTATGGTACCTGCGCATATCTCCGTGCAGTGAATAGGAGAGGAGAAGTCAGCGTGAATCTGATATTTGCCAAGGCTAGAGTTGCTCCACTGAAGACGCTAACCCTTCCACGACTAGAACTGATGGGAGCGCTATTGGGAGCACGCATTGCTACATATCTTCGTAGCTCATTGTTAGATTACACCGTTACAATATGGTACTGGACAGATTCTATGATAACACTAGGCTGGATTAAGGGATTGGCAACCGAGTGGCAACCCTTTGTGTGCAATAGGGTGACAGAAATACAAGCACTCAGTGATCCGTCCAGTTGGCACCACTGCCCAGGTTACGAGAACCCAGCCGACGCTCTCACTAGGGGGAAGACTGTAGTGCAGCTAGGGACTCAACAGGTATGGTGGTCAGGGCCGGAATGGCTTGCCCTCGAACAGCGAAACTGGCCAGTTAATACACCCTTAGAGAACCTCGAAGACATCGATGGGGAGAGACAGCAACGAACCGAAACGCTGCTGACTGTTGTACGTGAACAAACTGCGCTTTTGACGCTTGAAAATTTCAGCAGCTACACCAAGCTGTTGCGAGTAACTGCTTGGGTTAAAAGATTTGTGCACAATTGCCGCCAGAATAATGAGTCAGCTGAACTACCATTGACAACACAAGAGATTACGGATGCGGAACTTTTCTGGATTAAACACACTCAAAAGGAATGCTTCGATAAGGAGATACAAGAGATAATACAAAGTGGGAGAATTGCTACAAGATCTAAAATAAGTGATCTACAGCCGTTTCTTGATAAAACCGGAATCATGCGCATACAAGGCAGACTTCATCAAGCTACCTTGACGAAAGACGAAAGACACCCTATCCTTTTATCGGGAGACCACCCGTACACTAATCTGCTGGTCACTGCAGCACACCTTAGAACAGTACACGGAGGCCTGCAGGCCACATTGACGGAACTACGTGAAAGATTTTGGCTGCCAGGAGCACGAAGAATCGTGAAGAAGATCCTCGCTCAATGCCGGACCTGTCGGCGGTTCAGCGCAAAGCCAGCCACGGCTCCAGTAGCTCCACTACCACGGGACAGGGTGGAAGAGGGACACCCATTTCAGGTTGTAGGAGTCGACTTTGCGGGCCCGTTATTCGCCAGCTCCAAGGGACAATGTGCTAAAACGTACATTGCTCTCTTCACTTGTGCGACTACCCGTGCAATACACCTCGAGCTAGTATCCTCTACGACCACTGCATCGTTTCTCTTGGCTTTGAGGAGATTCGTGGCTAGAAGAGGCATTCCGACCACAATTTATAGCGACAACGCATTAACATTTAAAAGAACAGCGAAGGATCTGAAAGCTCTATGGGAGGCTATTCGCAGTACCGGATCACAAGACTTCTGCAGTACCCACCGAATAAACTGGAAGTTCATCGTAGAGCGGGCCGCCTGGTGGGGCGGCTGGTGGGAAAGAATGGTGCGATCGGTGAAAACTTGCATGAGGAAAGTTCTTGGACGACAAAGTCTGTCTTTTGAAGAGCTAACTACCGTACTGACCGACATCGAAGCAGCGATCAACTCTAGACCTTTGACTTACTTGCACGCAGATAACAGCGAGCCAACAGCCTTAACTCCGGCTCACTTACTCATCGGACGACGATTGACAACCCTGCCAGAGACGGAGCCGCCACACCCAGTCGCGTCATCGAGAGATGCGCTTTCACGGCGGTGGCAATATCGACAGAAGCTCATGGACAATTTTTGGGTACGCTGGAAGAAAGAATACCTCCTAGAGCTTCGATCAGCACACCTAGCAACGCCTCTTAACAGCCGACCACCGAAAATCGGAGACGTGGCACTCCTGCACGACGACATTGCCCCGAGACATCTGTGGACCTTGGTTCGTGTCATTGATGTATTATCTGGAAGAGATGGAAATGTGAGGGCATGTACCATAAAACTGCCATCCGGTTCAGTGACACGGAGACCAGTACAACTGCTGTACCCATTGGAAGCCATTTGAATTTCAATGTAGTTTCCTCGCGTTGTGGGGGCGGGGAGGATATATGTAAAATAATTCTAACTGAACAGAGACTGACATAAGACTCTTGTCGGCGTACAAAGGAAGAAGAAGATCGAAAGGGCAGGGGGCTGGCGCGAGGGGAGCCATTGGGTCAGTAAAAGAAGGTTCCCAACCAAGTCGGTTGTCCTGTCTTTCAAATCGACCTCACAAGGTCACCGGCAAAGTCATCCGTCGACGAATAGAGCGCTTCAATGTGCAACAATGTTAATATATGCCCTACATACAACTCCACTCAATCGCCGCATAGAATTAGGCAGCTATTATGACGTGGCAGAAGCATTTAACAGCTCTCTCCCAAAACGATTGCTGTTTAGTTTCTCATTTTAACAAAACGTTCAGTCGTCACAAACGTACTTTCCTGACTCCCATCATACTGTCCCGGACGAAAAAGGATCGACAAATGTAAAACTGAAAAATAAAGGTTTAATCGGCGAACTTGTGCCAAAAAACAAAAGAAAGGACGAGCGTCGAGAAAGTAGCAGTGAACGTCGGAGGCGGCAGCAGTGAGCGTCGCACTGTCGGCGTGACAGCGGGTTAGCGAAAGGTTGGGAGAGTAGAGTCGGTAAGGCCACGCTGACTCCTTACCCACTATACTCGGTATCTCGAACATTCGGCCGCGAATATTCGAGCGTTGAACATTTTGGAGGCTGACTCTGCAAGGTCATATTGGCCTCCTAATCTATTACGCTTGGTATCTCGAAATTTCGAATCGAACGTCAAATGATATGGGGTAAAAGTAAACGCGAATCTTCCAGAAGTATGAAGTGGCTTTCGTCCATGGACGTGGGAATATTAAGGTCGTCTGCTTGTCCTTTCCAAAGCTCATGCCGTTTCCTCAGAGCAAATTAGGTATGTGGCAACTGACGGTCTTCCTGACGCCGGGTATCATGACTGATACCCTGTCGGCAACCCTATTTGAGGAGCGTATCCACATATCTTGTGCCACGTTATGATAACTGCCTTAAGTCTATAATTTTGTATATCAAAATAGTTTTCATCGCTTTATCTATTTTCACCCGGTTTGTCGTAATCTTGCAAATAAATAAACACAAGCAATAAGCCCTAAAAATTAGGGGCAAAGTTGAAAGGCTTCGGGTAAACGCGGCTTCCTTTGAAATGTATGAAGACATAGGTTGAGAGTGACACCAAGGGTTTTATCATTCAGTCATAGACAGCTGCCTCTGCGCTTGGAATAAGAGGAGAAACGTCAACGCCATAGCGCGTATTATGCTTTCGAACATTAAAACCTACAACACTTTTGTAATCGCAGAATTAGAATTGAATAACCTACGTGTGAACAAACGTGTGAGTCAAATAACACTACACAAGTGTGAATGAAAAGAAACCTAAATTTAGTTTGATTTATTTCGAACAAATTTTTATAAAATGATTCGTGAAAGGTACAGTAAGGTTGTCTGTGCAGGTAAGTTACACCACCAGGGTTACCTATATTATAGAAGGCTAATCGCAACAATGAATCAGATAAGTGACTAAAATTTGTTAACTAACATCTTAATTAGTGAAAGTAAGCATATGGTTATAATTACCAACCTGGTGAGCGTTATCGAAAACCACGATATCAGTTCAGTTTAGAAGGATTTGAAGCATGGTTGAAGCGCGTGGATACGCTGAAGTTACCACTCGTGCGGGTGCTAATTTTACCCACGCTTTCGCATAATTAGCCTGGCTCCCGTTGCATTCTGAGCGCTTCCTGATTAGCCAATAAACGGTGCCGATAATTTGCAGATGAGCTCTATTGTTGCAAAAAGAAAAGCAAAATAATTAACTAAATACATGTCGGATTCCGTTTCTGGAACATGCTAAACTGCCATGGAGACCGAGCACCAGTGGTGCAGCACATATCATTTGTATTCAACCAGCTAAATCAGAAGAATGGCGCTAGAGCCTTTGTATTTCCCTCGCAACCAAACATTATCCGAAAAAAATAATTATTGAGTGGCATTGCAAAACGACAGCTTCCAATTTATTTTCATTTTTATTCCCGCGACACGAGATCTAAGTCTCCCCATAACCACGATAGCGATCGCGGATTTATCACTGACTGCGAGAATCCCGCAGGTTGTTCTCGCATCGCTCGAGCCGCCAGCAACCCATTGTTTCCAAATGCCCCTTCCTTCGTGCCTCCCAGATTGCTCGCTGCCTTCCAACGACAGCGCCATCGCTGTCAACACGCCCTCATTCCGGCTCCTGCCCTGTTTGCTTGGCCGGCGCGAGTGTAACAAGCCAAACCCGCACAGCAGCAGCAGCAGCGGCTCCAATCAAACGTCCGTCGGACGGCAGCCGCAGGGTCCACTCTCGCCTGCCGTGAACGGCGGGCCCCCTCACCAAATCCTGCTCTGCCAATTGGCGAGGCACGCTCGTCCGTCACCGTCGTGGCGAGTTTTCTCCCTCGCTGGCCCGGCTTCCCTGATCTCCGGTGGCAGGCATAAAGAAGCAGCAAGAAGACCGAGTTCGCTGAGCTTGGGGCCCTGACCATCGTCGAGCTTGGCTCGTTCTTCACGCGGGATCCAAGTTGACCCTTGGAGCGACTCTAATCCCGCCTGGTCTTCGCGTTGAGGCCGCGGGCCCTTCATGGCTCGAGAAAACTCTTTCGGAAGGGTCACGCAACGCCGGTCTTTCTCGTGGTGACGTCAAAGAAAAGCAGATCGCTAAGGTTGCCAGATCGTTCTCAGCGTTCTTAGCCGAGGTGACACTGGCTACGTGCGTGGCCAAAAGCGTCGAGGTGCTCGGCCGTCCGCGATTGGCTAATTTCTAACTATTACGTCTTAGGTGTAACGAATTACACTTTCATGTATGAACATAAGAGCAGTCAACACAGTCAACTCCGACGGTGTTTGTTTAAGGACGCGAGGACTCCAAGCCTACACTGTGCTTTTACGCACACTATCGAAATTGCCGCTGCCAATCGATCATTGGAGTCATGACGTCACAGGTAGGAATTATAAGAGGAAGCTGCCATCGAGACGTCTCTAGTCTGCCAATAAGCGCCGAGAGGGCCAATCACTCGTCGGTCTTGGGACACGGGACCATGCTTTTCAATGGTGGGCATACACGGAAAGCGTCATTGGCTGGCCCACGCTCCACATCTGATTGGTTTGTTTCTCAGTCCCAAAGAGTCACTGTCAGCTTAGGAACCGCAGGATTTGTCACATTACGTTAACGATTTTTTACTCGTCTTGAGTCTTGTCGCAATTTTTCTTGGCTGATTCCGGAATCTAATTGAATTAGGGGCGATAATAAGATAATCTTAATTCGCCACGCCCTGTTCTTTTTACGCAGTGTCTAGCGTTACGTCCGACGGAACCCGAAATAAAAATTAAAGTTACGTCCGACGTAACTTTACGTAAGATTCGAGTTACGTCCGACGTAACCCAATATGAAAATTAAAGTTACGTCCGACGGAACTCCAAATAATAATTGAAGTTACGTCCCGACGTAACTTTACCCCAAGGTTTCGAGTTACGTCCGACGGAACCCAATGTGAAAATTAAAGTTACTTCCGACGGTACTCGGAATAAAAAATAAAGTTACCCCCACCCGCTACCCGTTTCGACCTGGATGAGTCTCTTACCAGCGTAGGTCGTGGTACCGGCACGTGTTTGTGTAATTACTACTGCGTGGTGCACGATAAAGACCCAACTGGTTAGCGGTTGTACTGCAGTGGCTAACTTTTTCATCTAGAGCTAAGAGACAAGTCACCCGTGGATGTGTACTATAGCATCAAAACTGTCTAAACATACGAGCAACACGATTTTCCTAGATCACGGCACATATAGGGGCTTTCGACGCTTTAGACGAGACAACGGGCCCTTAATCTGTCGTACGAACCAACACCCCAACACTGTTATCTCAGGGTCTCAGCAGTCTCAGGCTCGCAGCACGCGTGCTGCGGTTTCCATTTTGTAAATGTTTCTCTTTTCTTTTGTGTGTCGCTTCTAGGAAGGAGTGGTTTGATATCTAAAAACAAATCGAAAAAAAGAATTCCTCTTAAAGGAGAAGAAAATTGCTAAAAAAAGAGGAAAAATCGAGAAAAAAAGCGTATGTGACGGGTATCAAACCCACCAGGTCTACGCGGCCTCTACATACGAGAAACGCACTCCAACCCCCCAACGAACCGCGATTTAACCAATTTACCAACGCTGCATCGGACGCGATGCAGAAGTAATTATATATATTCTTATGTTTATGTCGTGTTTCGGCCACAAATTGTAACATTCAATAAGGTTCCGTAGGTTACAGCAGGCCGTAACTTATTTCCGTCGGACGTAACTCGGAACCTTAGGGTAAAGTTACGTCGGACGTATCTTGAATTTTTATTTTGGGTTCCGTCGGACGTAACATTGCTCGATCTTTATTTCGAGTTCCGTCGGACGTAACTTCAATTTTTATTTGGAGTTCCGTCGGATGTAACTTTAATCTTTATATTGGGTTACGTCGGACGTAACTCAAAACCTTGACGTAAAGTTACGTCGGACGTAACTTTAATTAATATTTCGGGTTCCGTCGGACGTAACCCTAGACACCGCGTTCTTTTTAAGCTCTCAGTGACTATAGTCTACTGTAAGTCCTACAGTTACCTTGGCTTGTAATCGCTCTTCGTCTGCCGCAATGAGTGCGTAATTTCAACACCTCAGCCACTTCACCAGATTCAGTATTGACGGCCTCACGGAATCCTCAACCGCTCGTCAATTACGCTTCGCGATGTTCCCTGTGCTCGGTGTTAGCGAGCCAGAGGCAATCTCTCTGCGCATACTAGGCCGCTTCTTTCGGACCCTTTGTGTGTGGAGGCTCCCACTAGACTGTGCGAACGGGACCTAATGCCTACAACTGCATTCTGCTTCAACCCTCCTCCATGAAGGGGGAAAACTGCCCCGTGTAGGCGGCACCGAACATAATAGGCGTGCGTCGTCTGCAATTTTGGCTGTAGAGCAGTCGAGGTTAGTGAATGCTACTTAGTACCGACAAAACTTGTATATGATGTAGTTGTTGCAATATACCTTATATGTCAGGGTTGGGTTAGTAATATCGACATAAACAAGGTGCGGAGCTCACTGCATGAAAGCAGAGATCCTACATTGTTGAGTAGCCAGGTGCTGTATATAATATTTTTAAACGTGCCGTAACAATATGCTTGTCACCTGTATAGGGTAACTCGAAGAAACACGTGTTATAGGTCTGCAGGCGAAATCGGAAGCAATAGAAGCGAAACGCCACCATTCATCGAGGGATCCGTCGAGTTCACACAAATGTTTTTGTTGCAATTTTGTAAATAAATTGCTCACTCCAATTCTTGTCATGATGGTAACTTCATCATCTTGTAGCAAAAACGTACCAGAAAATGTCCCCATCTTAATTCTTGCTCTTCTTTGCAAATAAGAAACTATGATTGGAACCAGTGTTTGAGGTAACGAGTTACAAGTAACGGCGTTACTGGTAACGCGTTACTTTTTCGGTAACGTAGTAAAGTTCTCAGTTACTTTTTCAACACGGTAATGACTAACATAATTACGTTACTTATTTTAGAGTTACGGGTAACGTAGTTACGTTACTCGTTACTCCTTCCCGAAGACCTGAAAAAAGTACACTTAAATTTTCTTTCTTCTATATTTTGTTTTACCTTAGGTCCAGACGCAGCCGGAAGCTACGAGCTGATGGCACCAATCAGACAGCGTCAAAAGAACAGAATCATGGTGTTCGTCATGTTTCTGCAAGTGTCCCATCACTGCCGAACCAATCATAAACCAAAAAGGCCTAATGACTTGCACTTTTGATGCTGCTCGATTGGTCCCATTAGCTTCGTATACCTTCGGCTGCGTCTGAACGTAGGCTGAAATAAACTATAGATGCCCAGTCATTAATTATTGCACTCATTCCCATATACCTTCAAAATGTCGTCTTTGTTTTCTCCACGCATAAAGTCCCTAAAAAGAAAAACGCACACGCCCTCTTTTGCCGTGTCGAAAAACGCTGTCGCCACAAAATCCCTGTTACCGTCAATTTATAAATAAAAAGTAACGGAAGAGTAACGTGCGTTACTTTTTACCGGTAACGGTAACGGTAACGCGTTCCTTTTATTTATGAAATAGCAGAAGTCGGTAGCGCGTTCTTTTTTGGCATGTGACGAGTAACGTATTTCGTTACTTTTTTTCGGTAACGCTTACAACACTGATTGGAACGTATCTGTAGATCCTGTAAAATATTTTTTTTTTTGCTAGAAAGACAACAGCTGCTATACGAAGTCTGAGCAGGTGAATTAAAAGTGGAAACATAACCGTGGCTTGTCTTCAACTAAAGCTTTCATGAGGACATGTAGTTCTCCCGGCATCAAATATTAAAACTACGCAAATAGTAAACGAACTGGCAGCTTCGTTATATATATATATATATATATATATATATATATATATATATATATATATATATATATATATATATATATATATATATATATATATATATATATATATATATATATATATATCAAAGAAATAAATATCTATTCTTTGCTGCACTGTTCCTGATCTATAAAAAAAACAGGGAACTGCTCATTTTGAAAAACTTCATTTTAAAGAAGACTGATCTTTGCAAACCTATAAAAAAAGAGACGACCAAGAACTTTGCTTTAGAAAGAGTACACGTCTTTTGCCATCACTACTCTGTATATAACAAGCCTATCGAAAGCTGGTTGAAATCGGGTTAATTGTTGACCTGAAGCTTCACTAGTTGTTTGAGAGTTACTTCATTCTTGGAGTCGTGATTGCCCGAGAGCCCGCCAGTACGGCAACCATTTAAATAAGTCCGTCAAAATATCCAATTCTGGCAGGCCACGCTTTGGTCCTAAAGCGAGAGCCAAGCTCGAGTGCTCCAAGTAGAGGCAACCATACGGATGCTACTTCACGGAATCCTCGGGATCCGATTTTGTTCAAGGTGACGGCGATAGGCCTATCGGCTGCTGATTGGACCTGGAGTCACAGCTTCTGCTGCGCCCGTGATCGACCTTGATATGCTGTTGTCCCGTTTCCAAGTACATTACCAAGAAGTATTGTGGTGAAAACTTTTCCAAACAGTCAAAATGGTGTTATAGGTCACTGGGGTCTGTCATGGGCCTCTTCTGAGTGCTCATTCACCCATCGTTCGGTTTCAGTATGTGATACTGCGCCGGCACAACGCAGAGCTTTCCAAAGTAAGCACGGGTTGTCAATCAAATCCAACGTGAAGTAGCAAATGATCACGATTTCAGCCTGCGTATGACCTCACTTAGCGGCGGCACTCGGCCCGTAGCAGACAATCCATTTTTTTATTCGGTTTGTCAGCGGACTACGGGCCATGTTTTATTGTTTGTTTAAGTTTTGTCTCCGAATGACGCTTCGCAGAAGACAGAAACACTGTTCTTCGCTCGCGTTAACGGACGAACCGCCTGCGAACGATTTCTCAGCAGGCTCCCTAAACCAAATTGGACCTCGCCCTCGCACTCGCAGTGACCGAATCCGCACCTCTTTGGGCTGCTAAGGCAAGACGGGTGTTTCCATTAAGCGACCTTCTCGTATTGTGCCATCGAGTGGCAGATGGAGGGCTGCCGGCTCGTTGCTCCTCGTCTTGTCAGCGGAAGACGGAGGCAGATTTCGGCCGCCGCCCATCGACGGGTCCGCCCGGTCAGTCGATTGAGGAATGGCCAAACAACGGAGCCAGTTTGCCGGACCATCTGTCAGTCGGTCTCTTGGGAGAGTACGAGAGGAAGAGACGGGAGAGAGTAAAGAAGAAGGAAATGAGTGAAGAGAGATGGACTGGGACAGCTTCTCTAACCTCTTACCAGGCAGACAATTGGCGGAAATGACAGGATGCGGATTTTTCCGCGGGTTACGGAATGACGATGTTCCGAAGTTAAACAAACAGATCCTGCCATCGAACAAAAAGCTTGTTCCTTATTGCGATTAGCTACGTGCGACTTTGCACATTTGCGACTGCTTACAGTAGGTGAGGCTAAAAACCGCGTTTTAAGCTTCGTGTGACTGCTGGTGTCCTCGCCGATTTAAGAAAGTGGACGCCGAACGCTGATGCAGTACTGTTCTTCAATTCGTCTTTCCGGCGTTGGTCTCTACAGGGTATGTTGAAAATTCTGCACTATCGGCATAGCTATAGCGCCTGGTAACGCGTCACCGCCTGGGGTTTCTGCGCGTCCTATCCTCCCCATAAATCAAAAGCGGTCCAGAAGTGGCAGCAAACAACGTCAAAAAAGCCGGAGTTTCATGCTGTCGGATATCGCGATCCTGCACTTTTAAGAAACGGGTCTATATGATTCGCTCCATAGTGGGGGGCAACGATCTTGTCTCCTATGTCCGTTGAGAAGCGGAGCAACGTTCGTCTCAGAAAATGGTGAAGCAAAGTTTCTCTCTCGTCGCGAAGCAATATCGCGGCTTTGAATTGAGCGAATCGAGAACAATAAGGGGTAACGAGGACGCGAAGACGCCACGGATATCGCCCGACCTTACGCGGAACGCTGCCGCGATTCAACCGGAAAAGAGCCAGCATTGTTTTCGGACAGGAAATACTTCGCACCACTAGGGCCTATTGCCCGCACAGCAGCTACCGTAGAAACGCAGTAAATCACTCGCACACATCCAATCAAGTCTCTGCTTTCGGAGAGAGAGCTGTGACAAACGAAAACATAACACGAGGGCCTTCACGAACGGTATTTATGCGGAGAGAAATTCTCTCTTCTTGCGCAGAGCCGTGACGTCAATGACGCCGAGCTGTGATGGGCTGATTGAGTGAAATAGTGGGTAGACCTCAATGCCAGATGCCCTGAGGTCTACCCACTATTTCATTCAATCAGCCAATAAGAGCTCGGCGTTCTCACGTCTAGCAACACTGTGCAAAGGCAAGACGAGCTTTGCGCTCTGCATTGCCGCTGCAGCCTGCTTCCAGCGCAGGTAAGAAACACGTTTCGACCGCAGTCACTCGCTCTTCTCGTTCTTGACACTGCGATGCTGTAACGATATCAACCAAAACTCGGCCAATGCGGGACGCAGTATTTTTTACACTTGCAATAGACCAATCTCACCAGCCAGTTTGCCACCGTCGCAGCCGGCTCGCATCTTGGAAAGTGTAGTCTTTCTGCACGGGTGTCACCCTGCTGCGGAATCGGCACGAGCAGAGAGCACGAGACGGCACGAGCTGCGCCCGTGCACCGTCTCCGGCACCTGTGAACCATACTTCGGTTCACTTCATCTGCGAGCGAAGCCAAGCTAGAAGCGCGAGACGAGCACTTTTGCATTTCTCTCAGCTCGCGCACTGCGAGCAAAGCCTGAACGCACGTAGCTTCCCGTGCTCGCGCTTCCAGTTTTGCCTTCGCTCCCACATAAGGTGAAACGGACATACAATTGATGGCGGCGTCACGCATGCGTGGAACGCTTAGTAAGATCGATGTGCTCCCGCGACACCTTTTCTTCGTTAGCACCGCACGTCAAGAGAGTGATGGTAAATCATTCAGCGAAACCAAAAGTCCTTCCCAGAGAAGAAAATTGAAAGCAGCCTATCTGGGTCATCGCGCGGCTCGAAACAATCGCGAAACGTAAGTAGGTTAAAGGAATGCTGAACCGAAATCGGATTCCACAAAACACGCGGCAAAGCGTGCAGCGGGATGCTACAAACACCAAAACATCACTCATACAGCGATATCTCAAACGGATGACCGTATTTTTCAAGAAAAGGAGGCGCATTTGACAGGTTTGTCGACGTCATGTTTCTCCGAGAAGGAGAGGGAACGGCCTCGCGTCTTCTCCGCCTCGCCGCCTTGAAGGAGCGAAGCGAAGAGAGGAGGAAACTAGGTATCTTGACGTCACGCGCCTCGTCGGCCTTGTTCAATCTCGACCTCTTTTTCTCAAAATACGGCCGTCCATTCGAGATATCGCCTTACGAGTAGTGTTGTAGGGATTGTAGCGTCCCGCCTACATCTCCTGCATTGTTTTTCTGAAATCCAAATTTAGGTTCACCATCCCTTTAAAGGGATGGTGAACCGAAATTCGGATTTCAGAAAAACAATGCAGGAGATGTAGGCGGGACGCTGCAATCCCTACAACACTACTCGTAAGGCGATATCTCGAATGGACGGCCGTATTTTGAGAAAAAGAGGTCGAGATTGAACAAGGCCGACGAGGCGCGTGACGTCAAGATACCTAGTTTCCTCCTCTCTTCGCTTCGCTCCTCAAGGCGGCGAGGCGGAGAAGACGCGAGGCCGTTCCCTCTCCTTCTCGGAGAAACATGACGTCAACAAACCTGTCAAATGCGCCTCCTTTTCTTGAAAAATACGGTCATCCGTTTGAGATATCGCTGTATGAGTGATGTTTTGGTGTTTGTAGCATCCCGTTGCACGCTTTTGCTGCGTGTTTTGTGGAATCCAGATTTCGGTTCAGTATCCTTTAAATACGCGCCAGTTGGCGCAGCCGCAGGCAGACTAATTGCAACTGTCTAGGTTAGGGGCGCTGGTACCACTCGATTCATTGCATTGAATTATTTTGCTCTACTATTGTGATGCAGACATCTTTGTTATATAGGCATATACTTCGTGTGCCACGACACGCGATACTATACACCAACTCAAGCTTACAAACAAACCGGGAGCGCCCCTAGCGGACGCCTCCGGCGCCGCACATGCGCGATGTAGGTGTAGGGCGAAGCTCGCCGTCGCCCATAAACACACCGTTGAAATGCGATGTTGTCGGCGTCAGTGTGAGTCCTCCCTGCCCTTTTTCGCGTTCGAATTGTTGGTTCTACGTCTTCCTGGCGATGTCTGACTATCTTGACCGGCGTCAGCGAAATTACCGAGGCTCGTTACACCGCAAAACTTCGCGTGAATAATGTGACATGTGGCGATTCATTCCGCGTGAACACCGCAGAATGTACGCTAAAGCCTGATTCGGCATGATGAGATTTCGCTCGAAATTTTCAGTCGCGACGCCGCTCGGGCTGCAAAAGCGTGAACCGTATAGCTGAGATGGTCGACGTCAACAGCTGAAAATCGCAAGCAGAATCGGACCAACTGAATTAGGCATAACAAGTCGGTGATGGTCACTGGTAACAATGATCAACATCTCCTTGTATCTACTGTTTACATCGAGCCTGCTTACCAACCTTCATATTTGAGTATTTTGAGGCCTGCGCTTTAATTCTTATCGCAAGTACCGGGCCAACATTTGGTCTACGGACCGGCGTCGTCTAAGAGAGCAGACGACAAGCAGAAACTTTTGTAAAGAGCAGACGACAGTTCGAACAATCAGGCGGCCGTTTGAACTTGAAGACGCACTCAACGTAGTCCGCTGGTGGTCCGCACAACTTGACGGTTTCTGGCGTTCATGTTGGAACAAAACAAATAAATCTGATGACCACAAGTATCCGTGAATTCAACTCCAAAGTGCTTACAGCCCAAGCAATCGTTGTCCGACGGCGTCTGCTTTTCCTTTCACGGCACATATCCAGATTCTCGAGACGAACCGAGCACGTGAAAACTGGACCTTCACAACCTTTCTCGACACTTTTGGTACGGCCCCAGCCACGGCGTTTTGACGAGAAGGCAGGTTTTGTCTGGTTCCTTTCAAAACAACGCAGAAATACACGTCTGGCATGGGGACTCTGCCCATAGCCCCAGACCGTGGGTGCGACCAGCGCGCCACCACCGCACCGTGACAGTCACAGAAATGAGTTCGTGTATACAGTTCAGAGAGCGAGAACATTCTCGTGCACAGAACATACAGAACTCAGCTTCGGCGGCGGCAGCGAAGTTCTCGGACGTTTTGTTTTTTTCCTGCCCTGTTCACAGATACATCGGCTATCCCGTGCCTAACGACACGTCACGTTCTAGAGCAAGCTGCCACGTGCTGCGTCAGGATCATCCTGCCAGTAGACGAAGGCTACCAGCCCCACTGCTCACAAGCAGCTGGTGGCCTGTGAAAAATCGATCGACATCCTTAGCGGCGGCGACAGCAAAGGTACTCTGA
The DNA here is from genome assembly GCA_037355805.1 of Ixodes ricinus. NCBI lineage: Eukaryota > Metazoa > Arthropoda > Arachnida > Ixodida > Ixodidae > Ixodes > Ixodes ricinus. The sequence goes on from JAZHYW010005638.1 coordinate 90,832, forward strand.
CTGTTTCTTATCTGCTGCCGTTCACATGCATCGGGTATCCCGTCCCAAAGCCACGTCCCCTTCTAGAGCAAGCTGTCACGTGCTGCATTAGGACCACCCCGCTATTTGACGAAGGCAACAGGCGCCACTGCCACCCGCACCTAAAAAGCAACCTTCAAACTTCGACCACATCCTTGGCAGCGGCGACGAGCGAAGTGCTCGGAGAGATTTTCTTGCCTTGCTCCTGTTCACAGGTTAGAAACATACACTTTCGTAACGTATCTTATTATTTATATCTCGCAATCTCGCTGACGCTGCTGCCATATAGCTCTGTGTTGACTCATATGTTTTTTGTACGATGGGTCCTGATTTTGCTAGAGCTTGTGACGATCTCAAAAAAGAGTTTCGTGATTTCGTACTGCTTTCGAGAGAGACACGTGAAAGGAGGTCAGGGAGACTGCCGAGCCTAGAAATCTGCAATAAAGGTCTTGAAAAATAAGACAGATGTAAAGAAGCTAAAAGAAAAAAGCCAGGTTCGGCAAAGAATACGCTCATCTTCGAGAGAAATGTGAAGCCTCGAGACGCCAAGCCGAACAGAGTGAACGCGGGATTACGTTCTGCGAGCAGTGCTCTCAGAAACCGCAATGTGGAAAGAAAGAAAAAAACGGTTCATTAGAACAAAATGAAAATCTGTCAGCTATCCTGAACAAAGTCTGCTAGTTAATTGAAAAAAACACAATCGCTCCGTGTTAGATTCACATCCTGTCGTCGAGTGCCAGCCGAGCACATCATCGTCGTGCCGGCGCATCATCGCGCACCAGTTTACCGAGCCTTTCGAAGAAAAACGAGGTCATCGAGAAGGCATGAAGGAAGGAATCTCAGCCGTTGATCTGGACTAGGTCCGCTACTCGGGCCCTCTGTTTATGTCAATGAACACTGTGCCAGGCACTGAAGAAAAAGCTACTCGAGCATTACTATCGCGTAAAGGAATGAGCTCAAGTGGAGGTCTGCGTGAACGAGGCGGTGAAAAATAGTATGCGGGCTAAACTGAGGGCTAGTGGGTTGTTGCGATAATTAGCGTCAATTAACTCGTCAATAACGTAGAACAAATTCTTGCGTTTTTTCTCCTGTGTTCTTGTTTCCGCCAAGCGAAATAACCGCTCTTTTGAGTCTACAAATAAGAAACCATTGACAGTCCTTCATTCAAACGTGCACGTAATAAAGAGAACGAGCTATTTCCTTTGTTTCGAGACTTTAGTTTTCTTTCGATCGTCTTTAAGTAATCCAAAATCCTGTACCAGAGCGAGACGGAGGTATTATAATAAAACGAATTATAACATATTGTTTTTCTAAATCGTTATTTGCATAAGATGGGTTGGAAAACTTCTTGGTGTAAAGGTAATTTGGACTGCGATCTTGCTGAACATTTTTTATTAATTTGTAATGAATTTGAAATCATGATGGTAAATTGTGAAAGAAACATTTTTTATGTGGTGCATAGTCTATAAAATAGTATGCAAGTGGGAATCTTGATAATATTTTTTTGTATTTTCGATAAATGCTTTGGTTTTTTAACTGTAAATAAGTATGATTTATTTGAGGGTAGAGATTTCAATATTATTTTTCTTTGAGCCTCAATCGTAAAATACTCATTTGAATCTGTCCTTGAATCAAATAATTGTGCTAACGTGGTCATCCTCGCTTACACATGTACACAAATGTTTCATCTGTGCTTATCTGATCTATTTAGCACCAATCACAGATGTTCGCAGTGTAGTCGTAGGAGTGATTGGTATACAGATTGGTGATCATTTGCCAATATTTATGCTTGACAAACAACGTCACTGTTGCCAAAATAGTTTTATCGTAAATCGACGTGTGGTTTGAAATATAAATTCCCACACACTTTCAAACGTTTTAGATTTCTTATTAGCGATGTGGATTTGAGCATAGTATACAATTTGGGTTCCGTTGATGATGCGGTACAATACTTTTTTAATTTAAAAAATATATTACAGCACCTTTCAGTATAATCTAGTTTACAGAAGAGGGAAAAACAAATTAGCCTTGTGAGTAACGCAAAATGTCTCAAGATGATTCGTATCAAAACAAGCTATACTCTAGAATTTTGAAACACTGGAGAATTCGACGATTCAAAGAGGTTTAATACGCATCGAAACAGACAAACTAAAACTCTTAGGCAATGCAAAAAAACATTGTTTACAACCTTTATTCAATGAAGAAACGATGTCAAAGGCAGACAAGTCATGAAACTGATGAACTAAGTCTTAAATTGATCACCAGGAAACATTAATATTGAAGAAATCAAAATTGGTAATACATACGTTTCGCTGTAAGGACCTCGAAAACTCATCCAACAACTATTTTGCTAACATTATCCAGAGCAGTCACGACCCACAGTGTACAAATTACCCGTAACTCGTAATAAAAACGGTGCCTTTTTTGATCAAAACTGAAGAATACGAGGTTTTTCATACGATTTAATTCAATACAAAATAGCAAATATAGTGACATTATTAACATTCAAATTAAACCCATTAAGGCATATTTCGATATATGTTAGCGCTCCGCTTTATCTCGCATATATAACCTCTCAATTTCTTCCGGCACGTTTCTACGCGAAATGCAGTTTGCGAAAGTGATCGTTCTTTTTTAAAAATGAAAAAAAGGTCACTCAAATTACAGGCGTATTCTTATTATGCATGTCTTCTTTAAGTGTTTGGAAAAAAATATACACATCCGAATCACTTCATTCTGCGATCAATTTCCTCTTCTTACATCCTCACAATGGATTCGAAAGAGACGATCAACTGAACTTGCCTAATTAACACAAAAAGGAATCTTCTTAAAATCATTTGAAGACAAGTGTGTTACATTGGTATATATGTAGATTTCTGCCAGGTCTTCGACCGCATAAATCATCTCACTCTCTTTAACAAGCTTAAATTCTCTGGCTTTCGTGGTATTTCTCTTGAATTAATAGCTTCCTACTTACAATTACGCAAACATTGTGTTGTCATCAATAACCAGTATTCAGGTGTACAACCACTAACTGTAAAATAATCTATTGCTGGTCTAGTTGGTGGTAGAACGACACTATTAAAAACAGCGCAAAATGACTCACAAAAGTAGAAGGAGCACACATAACGGACGCTGGCTGACAACTGAATGCTTATTGGAAATTCCACATGCGCACAGTGTTCCTACATGAATGTGCTCATCTAATCACATATCTTGTGGGGTCATAGATGGAGTAAAGTCTGCACTGGATAAAATCGAACATTGACTCGTTTAAACCAGCCGCTTTACATGTAAAGATTTAATAACGTGGGTAACGAAACACGTATAAAATAATGACTAATCACTGTAAATTAGTTACTGTTCCCTGCTCGTCACCTGTACAAACGCGACACTACTAGAGCGACCTTGTTCGCAGGTAAGTGTAAAGGCCGCTTCCAACATCTCCTTCTCTAAGATTCTTCTTCTGCGGCCTGCCACCTGGGTGTTGCCCACTGAAGGTGGTTATTCCCCCTCATGAAATTTGTGCACATATTACTAGCTTTTTTTGTTTTTCCGCAGATGACGAAGAAAGCTCGCTCAACTTGCGAATTCCACTTGGAGAGAACGTTATAAGTGGAGAAACGTAAATTCACTACATATTATAACTTCTAAAACAGAGGCCGTACTTTTAAATCCAAGAATAAATCTGTTGCTTTTAATTACAACCTCACACTCGGGTCCTTTATTATTGAGCTTTTTCCTAGTGTCAAAACACTAGGCGTCATATTCGAGGAAAATTTGGAGTGGGAGTTTCATATGGAAAATTTTATTTCCAAAAATTCCAAAGCTGTTCGCATTATTAACAAGTTTCGCTTTGCCTTGCCAACAAAGACAAACTACACATTTACAATTTTCTGCTAGCTTCACATTTAAATTATTGGCATCTCGAGTGAGGAACCACTACTGCAACTAAGATAAACAAACATTTATCCTTAAAAAAAGCAGTATGAAGGATAAGCGGTGTTACATCACCTATAATCACCCCTTTTAAATTACTGCATCTCGTTCAGGTCATCAATCTCTAGGATTATACATTAGTCTTATGGTACACAACAGGCCCCAAACAAATAGTTCCCAAGCAATCTTACTGCAGATTTAGCACAAAACACAGAACGTTATACCGTTCGTAAGGGATACATTTAAAGAGTACCCATTCAGTAGAACAAATTAGAATCCTAATGTTAAGGCAGCATCTCCCGTCGTTTTAAAATAATCTAGTAAAGCTCAACACTACTTTAGAAATATTGACACAACATTCCATCAAGAATATGTTTAATTAAACCATTCATCTGATGACATCTTTCACGAATGTAAAAATGAGCGCTTTATTTTCCTATATCGGGTTGCGTGACTTCTGTTTGCTAGTTTGTATCGCTGAAGATATTTTGTCCTAGCGATTGTGTGTAAACATTAATGAGTGCTTTGCATTTTTATGTGTGTAGGAGAGTGTGATTTTTTGCATACTTCTTTCAGTGAGAGTACTGTTTTTATTGTATTTGTATCTATTTTTTGCAACCGTCTGCACGACCCTGCAGAGAAAACAGTGTGAGGGGCCTTCTAAAGCCAACAATTGTTGGCTTTTTGCCCACCCTCCCATCGTCTGTACTTCTTGTGCACAGGAAATAAAATTGAAAATTGAAGTTAAACATGAACGCACACTACCTATCTGACTTTGACATTGCTCTTCCGTCTTTTATACTCGTCGTTTTGAAGGTACGCGTGTTCTCGATGATCATCTAATCGTTAAATAATGTTACCAGTACGTAAATGTTTTCTCAGTAATGTCACTGCACGGAAAGTATTTCAAACGGCATAAGGAATCAATCTCTTAAAAAAAGTAAACGTTTACGCCCAATTATTTGGTACAATCCGTAAAACAACCCGCTCTACTGCGGTTCATAGCGGCCGTGTTCGCTTCCCCGCAAGCACTTCATAGAATGGCGTGAGGGACGCCAATCATTGTATCATATTGTTTATTTTTGTTTTTACGCTGTTCATGTGTGGTAACAGTGGACGTCGTGAATTCACATCCTTAAAGGGGATATTCTCTCAGGAGCCGAAAGAGGTGTTTCAAGGGCAGAGAAATCGCTTTTAGGCATTCATGAATGTGGTTGAAGCCACGATTTGCGGCAGGTGTTGTACACGGTTATCTACGCCGTGGTGCGTTCGAAAAAAGCAAATGGTCGGGATAACCTGCGTAAATAAGTAACTTTGTTCTCTCCCGGTTATACATCATCGGCGGAAGAAAAAAATATATACATATGAATGCGGTTTGGCTCTAAGGAAGGGGTGAACAGCCTGATGTAGTTAATAAAAGTGGGTCCTTTAGCAGTGGCATGTAGACTCGGATCGGCTAATTACGAATATCAAAAAGGGAAAAGCCAGAACGATGGCAGTTAGGTTTTGTGGGTTCGGCTACAAGCCGACTGTCGAGTAAAAACTATCCGGCTATAACAGAGAGCAAATTTATCTAGCGCCATATTCAATTGAAATCAAATCAGTTTATTGTCTTCACCATGTACAATTGCAGATGAAGGGGCTGTGTAAGAAAAGCTGGAGCATTGCAGCTTGACGAGTCCACAGACCTCAATAATGGCAACTAAGCAGCATCAGGCTGAAAGATTCACAAGAAATAGTAAAAAAGTAATCTTAGCAACACATTTTAAGAGCACACTCACCTGGAGAAAAATAAATGCACTGTGTGAAAACAAGCGCAAGGAAACCAATTGATCGTTTCTTCTTTAATGCTCATATTCCAAAGTGGAAATAAACGTACGTGCTTCCTTTCCGTCATATGTCAGCCCTGTTTAGCCGTTCAGCCCTTCCTCAAGAGCGCAATTGCTCTCGGGGAGGGGATAACAGGGCATAGCAGACTACAGTTACATTCGTCACTGTACGATAGGAGCTACTTTTCAGACCAGCGCTCTAACATCCCTATCTGCAGGTGGGTCGATTGCACCAAAATCGTTCGAGCGGTCTTATTAAACGCTTTAATGTAAACCAGAATGTCAACCTGCGGCTAAACACATAATTTCGTATCGCTGTTACACCACACCACTGATACGCGAAATACATGAAGACATCGACGACGATTCCAGACTTCGTTCACAGCGCAAAACACTGCCATGGCAATGTTGGTGATTCACGAAAAATGTCGTCTATGGCACTCGGTAACATGATCCAGATTCCAACGTAGCGCAGAAGACACTCAGGCAGCCGGAAGGAAAACCTGCCTGACTTAGACGTGTAACGAGTCGTGCGTTGCTTTATATGCTAAGTATTTAATTACATTATTTACACGTTGGTTCTATGGACTGTAAAAGTACGACCATGGCTGCCCTGCTGATCACCCAAGCAGAAAAGCCCGGAGCGCCCTTAGATTCTTCTTCTTCATCCGCTGCCGTGGCTTATATCGTGGTCGCCACAGACGCAAAGTTGGGGAGACGGACACTTTAGCTCATTGTACGCTGGCACTGCCTTGGAACTTCGCTCGGCTTGTTTGCTCGTTTGGCAAAATTAGCGGTAAAAGCGCCAATGCAACTGAGGTGATTTGAACTGGGAGCCTGAATTACAAGCAATCTTTATTGCCGCTGCCGCACAATCAACTCAATATCGTTTAAAAAAATATGTGTGCGACGGACTTGAAACACGAAACCGATAAATGTTGAGGCGGAAGAAAGGAACCTTTCTTTCGTCTGCCTGAAGAAGGAAAAAAAAACACATCTCGTCTCTGTCTTTTTCTGTGTCCGCTTGGGGGCGCGTCAACAGAAGGGAGGAAAGCGAGCCGTTGCTACTTTTTCTCCTTTTTTTTCTTAGCGTGTGGACTGATGGCTAGAAGTACCGGCAAAAAAAGCACGAGCGAACGCAAGTGTCGCTGTCGTCGCGGCGTCCCAACTCCTGGCTGCTGAAGCGTCCGTGAACTGTTGAGGTGG
>JAZHYW010005639.1:0-13895 GCA_037355805.1 Ixodes ricinus
TCATTCGTGACAATATCTCTCATTATTTGCTCCCTCATCTCCCCATCAACTTTGTTAGGCTCAATATCATACATCCCAATGGTGTGGTCTATTCGCCTTTCAGTAGTGCCCAGGTACTCTCTAACCGTAAAGTGAATATTCAAGCTGTATGCACTATTAATTAACAAATTCGACTTGGCACACTGCGCGCTCAAAAACGTTTGATTAAGTTACATGTTTACCATGTAATTTATTGCCTTAAAGAAAAAAAGAGAAAACTTGGTGTTTTTGAGAAAACAAATTTTGGAAATTATTCTGCAACAGCATTGAGTATTCAAGAGAACGCAATCATCGTAACTCGTGCATTAACCCAAATTTACTTTGTAAATGCTAACAAGAAGATGTTCAAGAATTAAATGTTCGAACATTTCTTTTACGAGCCCCGAAGGCATAAGCACAAATTAGAACACCCCCACGCAGAAATTAAAATAATATCCGTGCCCATCAAAAACATTTAAAAGGAAGGAAAAAATATAATTCACACAGAAACAAACTACTCCTAATGGACATTCCGAACTCAAGCTTCTGAGCCGCCTCCAAGGGGCAGAGCCCATAACCAACTGCTCATAATCACAGCACGTAAAGGACAAGACCGCGCAAAAAGCAGCAAACTGACCGCGAGACTCCATCATCAGAAATCAGAGCACGTCTCGAATCATCAAATTAAAGAAAAAGACCTAAGCTCTTTCGGCACGTGTGTAACTCGTCATGTTCACCGCATAATTCGATAGCAGCGAACCCTTTTTTTTACAACCTACAAGCAAAAGCCGAAAAAACTGATGAGGGCAAGTTCTCGTTGGGGCGTCGCAGAAGAAAGAGCGCTCCTTCCGCGGGAAAACGCCTAGATGCACCCCCATAAAGAGACATCCATGGCATCACCGCTCGTCACGGCGACTTCTAGAAATCCCTCAGTGGTCTCATTACCCTTTCGGAAGGAAATGAGGAAAATCGTTGCCCGGAGTGTTAGGAGGTGCAAGCAAAAAACCCCGAAGCTGCAAAAGCCGCCAAAGACGAACTTTCCTCGGTGGCGTTCAATGAGCCTCCCGCCCCCAATCGGAGTAGTACTGATGACTGCCCAGGTCCCGAGTGGCCCTGATGAAAGCGGAAATGCTAGCTTGTTAGTGTCGCCTTTTCGTGATGTGTGTTTGCCATTTTAGAAAACCGATCGCCTGAAATGTGTGTCTATTGGCCAATCCTTCAGAAAAACATTCACTTGTTAGTAAAAAAGAAATGCGGCTAAAAATGGGGAACGCGTGCGTTTGCATCAGTAAACAATAAACACACGCGTCTAAATATTCTAAATTACAATGCAAGTGTTGCGGCTGTTGCGATGCGTTCGTGTAAGCCATCTACGAAACAACGTCCTTACACACTCCTTCGAGTGTGAGAGATGAAGGCGGTAAATTGATTGATTACATACATTTTATTTGATGAGTACTCCCAAGGCAAACAACGCGTAGATAATATTTCAGGAACTTCTGGCTGAGAGAGTTGAAGTTGTTCTTAGCAGAAGGAAGCGAAGAAACACAGATAAAAGGCGAGGTGAAAACAAGGAAAGAGTAGGAAGGAACATTGCGAAAATAAGAGAACAAAGGAGTTGATGTCAAGCCACTGTCACGGCCTAGTTGTGCTGTAGTCATTCAGGATGCTCATCTTCACATCCGGTATAGTTCACGGTACGTCGTTCAATTGGTTTCATGAAAAAAATGCATATCTTGTCGTAATATATACAATAAACTTCCTAGTATAATTATGTTGGATTAACCTGGGACTGGGGTAGAGAAGAAACATCAAAACTTAGAAGGGACATAAAATAGTCAGGACGACGTCTCAAACTCAGCTAATGAATGGTGTGACTACCGGAAGTCTGTTATCAATCCATGTGGCGAAGCGTTATCACGTGGACAGAGGAACTTCCAGCTAAGAGACCGCAGTGCTGTTTGAATTTGGTGCCTTCGAGGATTGACGCGTTAATTGTCTTCCATTAATACTGTATCCGGAATGGTTAACCCTGAAAAAATGGTCGTTTTCACAGATCATGCAATCAGTAGGATGGAAAAGTAATGAATAAGACGTACTCAAAGGTCAAAAGAAATTATAGAGAAGCCAATACGGTTCAGAGCGAGTCGCAAACGAAGTCGTTAAAGTTCTTAGAAACCCATAAGTCCGGACGGTTTGCAGTTTTACCAATGGCAGTACTCAGGTAAAAAAAATCAGAAATGCCAATGGACTGCTTGTTTTCGGAATGGGTGGGGAACATTGAAAAGTTGAAAATAAACTTTTGTGCAGCACGCAATGAGGATGAATTGAAGGATATAGAAAAATGCATCACACGCGCAACAAATTCAACATCAAGTATCAAGATTTTTGCGTACAGACAATACACCTGAAATGCACTTTCGTAAGGTCATTGATCCAAGTGGAACATGACAGAAAGTGGTTTCAAAGTTTCTGCAACGCGGGTGTAGTTATGCATGCTTAGAGAAGTCGCTTTTTCCTTAGAAATTCAAATTAATTAACTGACACTCTGGATACTCATCTTGGGAGGCGTTGTTTGGTGTTATTGACATACATTAAGGACTTGTACCATTCCCTAGAAAAGACTCGGATAATGCAGAGAATGAGGGAGGCATCGGATCTGAATCTTGTTAAGTTCCAATCGGGCTCGGTATATCGGTGAAATGTTTCGTAAGCATTCTGGAGTTTTATGGGAAGTCAAGGTAGTAATGCACGAAGGAAGGCATTATACACAAAAGAAGGTGTTTGTATAGGGTAATCAGTCATACCCATCTTAGACTAAATTTAATTTTTGGATCGTGCTGTGTACGATGATCTACAGAGGTTGTCCCCGGGTATGGCAAAAGTGAAAATATATGTAGATGAAAGCCTAGTATGTACGTTTACGGAAAGTCTATTAGAAATCACAGAGGATGTGATAAAGTCAACGGCTTCAGAAATTCAGGTTACAATAGAAAAACCGGAGAAAGGTGCGCTGTAGTTTCTAGATTTTTGTTTTCACGTGGATCAAGGGTTATGTTGGGATTACAGAAAAGAGAATCCGAAACCGGTTTTGCCAGGATAGTGTTGCCATTCGAAAACCGTAAATTCTGGGATTGTAAAGTCATTGGGGAGGAACGCCTTAGAAAGGTCGCGTTTCCATCATAACACTGAATTGGTTGATAGGCAGTGGAAAAGGTTGATTAATGTAGGATATCATGAATGTCTTATAAAATGACAATTATAATATGTTTATCATAGGCGAGAGAGAAACGGAACAGAAATTAAGAAACCGCTTTTCTGTAATCCCATATTTTCATGAGATTTCTCACAACCTGAAGGCATGTGAGAGGCCGTTTGGAGTGCACACGGTCTTTAGTTCAAATTTTAGGTAAAGTGATTTGGCGCCATTTGAAACAGGTGTGAGTGAGTGAAAAAAGGTTCATCGGGCAAAATCGGTATGTGGCGAGACTGGGTTTGTTTATGAAAGAGCATTGGAGTGTGGATTTACATATGTAGGAAAGACGTCGCGCTGCATCAATGACGGATTAAGCAAACACAAAAGAAATGTGATGAACAATACACAAAACTCGGAAATCGCAAAACATATTCATGAATGTAACGACTGCACGGCGCTCTGTCGGAGACTGAAATCGTACACAAAGTGAGGAACGATGTAAAGAGAGTGGTAAGGGAGACTTCGGATAAACTCTTTAGGCAACGGTATAATTCAAGCTTCACTAGCCTTTTTTTCAAAGAAACTGAATTGGTCAGCTAAATCTATCGGCGAAACTAAATTTAACCGCTAAATTTAGTGGGAAATTCAAAATTATCTGTTTAATTTAGCGGACGGATAAAATTTCTCCGCTGGATTTAGCGAAAAAAACGACGTCACGTGAACTCAACACCAATTTAATTTCTTGCTAAATTGAGCGGGAAACTGAATTGGTGTTGAGCTCACGTGATCGACAATTTTCCCACTAAATCGAGCGAAAAAACTGTATTTCCCCGCTAAATTTAGCGAAAAAAATTGAATTGGTATTGAGGTCACGTGACGTAAATTTTCTCGCTAAATCTAGCGGAGACACTGGAGTCGTCCGCTATATATAGCGGAGAAACTGAATTTCTCTGCTAAGTTGAGCGGGTAATCGAAAATGGTCTTAAGGTCATGTGACGTCAATTTTCCCGCCAAATTTAGCGCGGTTAGGCCGACGCCATTGGCGACACCAACTCCACGAAACACAGAAACGGGCGCCGAAGAGCTGCGCTCTAAAACACATAAGCATACTACAAAGCAGTGAGTAACAAGCCTATAAAATCACGAGGCCTGGCAACATGTGAAGATTGTTTCTTTATATTAAGGATAAAAACAAACGAGGGTGGACACCGATTGTCCAAAGTATGACGAAAGGATTAAAAATTGCCACACTATTCAAGTCTCGTACACAAAAATTCTGAATATACACGCCGTGTTTCTTTCCACCTCAGATCGTGGAAATCACCGGCGGTTGACTACACAGTTCTTGCGGTTCAGCAAAGTACAAAAGTTCTCGCACAAAACCAGTTTGAAAGAAAAAGTAAATTTCATGGTCTTTGAAGGGAGTACATTATTTGGCTAGTTCAACGTTGCTCTGAATTTCTTTTTGCACTGTCTATACTCCGTTCACCCTTAAGCTAGACTACGGTAGGAGCTACGTACCTGCCGGACAAATCATCCGCATTCTCTTATCACCTGACCCGGCTCTCGGCGCGTGGGTATGACCGGGAACGTTATTACGTGGCGAAGGAGAGGCGTATGACTGATCCAACGAGGACGTAGTCTCCACTGCAGTCCCAACTTAGGGGTGAGCGGAGTGCCAAAGAGCAGGCAGTCCACGGTCGCAGATTTCAAAATGCCTGCACACATAGACTTATGATCTACTTTCAGGTCACCAAGTGGTACGTGCATTTTTTTGATAGATGTATGCGGCAACTTTGGGTTGTCGCTGTAAAGCATGCTTCGATTCGAGAACCCCGCGTTGGAGATGTTTTGTCTTGTGCATATCTGCTTTTGGGATCTCCTTCGGAGGTGGTTTTGCTCCGTGTATACCTTCAATGTCTTCGAATGTGCTTTGCATTGTTATAGCAAGTCTACTGGGCTTTGTTCGAAACGTGCCTTGTCTTGTGCATGGGCTGGTGCAAACGTTTCGCTTCAAACGGCAGGTACAGTGTTGATAAATGGCTATCTATGGGCTGACCCCGAAGACACTGGTGTGGTCTTTTAAGTTTCTAATCCGTTGCTAGCAGAAGTGAGTGCCGATTCTGATATGTGTCGCGTATTAGGTATCGGCCTATGCGAAGTGGCGTATTAACTGTTTTAGTAGAGAGCGTAAGGTGACTACTGGCCGAAGTACGCGCGCTCGCTGCTGGGAAACAGATCACGTTACGGAGGGTTTGCGTGGTCGGAAGTGACTCTTTAAATGCCTGTTTCGACTGACACTGCGACGTTAAGTCGCTAGTTGCTCGTCTACTTGATGCTCGTGTCTCAAAAGCGCGAGAAAAATAAAAATGTCTTTTGGAAATCATAGACGCACAAGATCGGTAAGGACGCTTGTTGTTTATCCAAAGGGACACATATTTCTAAAGATGGCGGCTCATTTTAGAGGAAGTACAACCAAAAAGTATATTTATAGATAGCGTTTTTAGTGTTCTAATATTGTATCAAAAAAATTTCAAAAAATGAAAATTATAAAGCAAGGCAGCTTTGACAAAATTTGTCTTAAAAATGCCTCATTTGTTATGTTATACAATTTTTACACGATGACAGGAGATAGTTAATTAACAGTTCTGAATAATATTGTCTGATACTTTCTAGGAGAATACAGGACACTCTCCTCAATTGGAGTAGACAGAACTACGGCCGCGCCTAAATCACACCTGGTGGAGTGGTTTATTTAGCGACGCCTCTCTCCCCTACCTACTTTTCTCCTTGTCAGTTCACGTGAAGGCGACGCCTTTGAATAGGTTGCCGTTGACGGGGGCGCGGATGGGAAGGCGGTACCGCCGACGCCGTCACGCATGTTTCCGCAGATCTTCGTGGTCGACTTTTTCTATGTTTTCACAGGAGTGTTGTATTTCCGTGGTAAAGTATTTGATATTAAAGGAGTCACTAAACGCTTTTCCAACTTTTTTCTCTTTAGCTTTCTCCTCAGCTCATTAATCGCGCATTCTACCAAACACTTTAAACAAAAGGGAAAGGGGGAGTCCCCTCTTGCTCGGACTCTTTTTTGTGTACGCGGACACAGCCATTCTCCCTCTAGAAGATTAGCCCGTCGCTCAAAATTCAAACAAGAGTTGCTTTCACCACCTCATTCACCCCGTAGCTGACAGTGCTGTGGAAGCTACAGACTCGTTGGGCCAGCCACACTTTTGCCACGTCATGACGCTTTCTCGCGCATATCCACGCGCAGAGAATGAGGTCAGGTGATGAAAGGAAACGGCTGATTGGTCCGGCAAGCGTGCAGCTTCCACCACAATGTCAGCTTAGGGGTGAAGGGTTTAAGTGAGGTCCGGTGCCATGTCACGTACGTTTGGGCTCGGTGACGCGCTGCGGGGGCCCGGTGACGCGCTGCGGAAACCGCGGATGTATCACAGTAAAAAGGCAGAGAGCTTACGAAGAGAAGGAGGTACGAAATAGTTCACCGTGTTCACAAATGTTCGTACCAAAAGTCAGGCTTTTGACTTTCTAACTTTTTTTTCTTTTGGCCCACTGAACAAAAACATAAATTTTGCCTAAATGGCCCTTGAAAACATGGCAAAAAATAAACAATTTAATTGGGACACGCGTGTCAAAAAAAATATTTTTCGCAGAAAACTTTTTTTAGACCAATACTGTTGGCGCAGACGTAATTCTGTCGGTGGTAACTTCTTTTAACTGGTCTTTCTTGGGGTATCGGGCGCGTGGAGGAGAGGTGGGTCTTTCTCGCCTTCACGTTGAGGTGGAAAGAGCGAATGACCATCTCTTTGAATGGCCACTGAAAAGGAGAAAAAATGTTTTGTTTTAAACTGTCTAGTTGCGACACGCGTGTCGAGAAATTAATTTTACAAGAAAACTAAAGAATGTTTAGAGCAATATTGAAAGCACAATATTAATTTTAAATTCTGCGCGCAGAGTCCTTGACGTCACGGAATGGTCATACAGACTTTCCACCTAAGAAAGATGGTCATACACTTTCTCCACCTCAATGTGACAGCCAAGCCGATACACCTCTTATCCACGCGCCCAAAATGCCAAGGGACAAAAACAAGTTGAAAGGAGGTGAACAGCGACTAAATCGCTTCTCGCACCGTCAAAATTCCTCTAAAATTTTTTTTTAGTACACTTTATTTTTAGCACACGTGTCGAAGCCAGATTGTCTAAAAATCTTTTTTTCAGGGGCCCTTTAAGTTTATCCGAAGCCTATCGAAATTTTACTTGTCAAAATTTACCAAAGAACGACCTGGCCTGTCAGTTTGTCATTTTCTCAGAAATGTTTAAAAAAAAAACTTTTAAATTTGTTGCTTATTCAGAGTGTCTTTATTAGCCCCGAGAGCGAACACAAGCGTCGCTGCGGTTGCCGGGCCTTGATTGGTTGAGGTGTACCGTGACGTCAGGTGGAGGACTCCGCTCCGCGATCTCGCATCCGACTCGCTTCTTTGCACCGGTTCGAGGAGCTGGACCTCGTTTCCCCGGTGTACAAGAAGTTGAGTTAGGCCGGTATTGACGTGCTTCCGCACATTTTATAAGCCTGCTTGTCACTTTTACCTTAAAATTGGGTTACAAATCCCCAAAAGCTATCGGCGGATGGCAATTCCACCCATGAACCTCCCCGTCCGTCCACACGACACAAGGCAATCTTGCGAGGGGTTGGTGAAGCGGTGGCGCAAGTGTTTCAGACGCTGGAATTCTTCTCCTTGCATGTTCATGACTTAGGACGATATTACATCCCGCTTTTAAGGCATTTGAAGTGGCATTTATATTATGGGCCTTTGGGTGGTCGGCAAATTAGCTCGCCACCCCGACTCTGCGCTGCAACTCTGCATGCGCTGGTTCGCAGATGTTTTAAAGGCCCTGCGTCTGAAGGCCATTGAAGTGCTCGTGGAACAGGGTTGTTTTACATAAATGTAGCTTCTTCGTGAATTAAGTATATAGTTTATACAGGTATGGAGGCATATTTCTCAGAAGATGTAGAGTTACTGGAAATTACTTTGTATGGTAGCAGCAAAAACGGCCGAATGCCCCCTGTTGACTGTATGATATGTATTCAACTGCCAAAAATATACACAGCAATAGTACCGTAATTTGGAATGTTTATACTTTTTCCTGACATTCTTTATTCTAGCCTTAAGTATTCGGAAAATACACAGTTTAGTTTGAATTGTCAGTTCAAATTAAAAGAGACACTGCTGCAGGCACCCAAAAGCTTGTTTAGCCTCCAAACTCCCTAAAGCTGGACTCTCTGACAACAGAGGAAAATAGGAGTAAAAGCAAGCATTCGATCGGCTGTCCAGTGGTAGATGCAGCACTAGTAGCAGAAAATGTGGAACCTGCGAAGAGGTGACAGTCTGCGTGAGAAAAGCTTCTGGTATTTTAGCTTCAGGACAATTTGATTTACGTAAAATCTCAATTTCAGGGCTTAGGGACTAATAACGATCGACACCTTCGCTTACGTTTGTTATACATTACTTGAGGGTTGATATAAACAAGTCCACAGATAACACCCGTGTAGTCCATTGAAAAACTATCCGAATCCAGCAAAGGTGAAATGCGAGCAATGCATAGAAATAAATGTTCCGTGCTTTTTTGTTACTTTGCCCCTGCACTTGGGCTGTCTTACTTGTGATTCTCTCCCCATGGCCCAGACTGTATTTAGCATGTTGCTCGAGCAGCATGCAGCTCTTCTGCTTCGGCGATCTTGTTTATAAACAGAGATACAAAAAAATATAGTATACATAACCTGCCAATTCATTCAGACCATCAGCATCAGCATCAGCATTATTCTGTGAGATGTAAATCTATAGTGATGCTCCTGCAATTGTGGCCACATTTCTTTATTTTCATATACCAGCTGTGATTCATGCGTTGCCTGCCCTGTCAACCATGCTTAAAATGTTGGTTGAAGTTTCGCCTGTAGCTACGGGCCATACCTCAATGAAGCCACATTTAAAAATTTACATTTCCTATGAAAAACACGGAAAAAAAATAAATAGGAACGAGCGCGCCGACAGCTAGCGTCGCCACTGCCTCCACGGGGCGAGCGGGGCGAGTCGGGAAAAATATTCTCCTCGCCGGGACGTCACCCCCTTTCGCCTTAAGGGGGCGCCATGCGAACTTCTCGGGGCTAATAGTACGTACGAAATGCTGAGAGAAGATTAAACGAGCCAAAGAAAAAAATAACGGCAGCAGAGGGTGTTAAACATACGACGTGCGACTGCAAGGGAAAACGCCAATTTCTTCCTCAGCGTCTTCTGCGCTATAAAACTCGTTGAGAAAACAAAAATGCCGGAAAAACGCGGTTCATGTTGTCCGTCGTTTCAGCAAAGCAACCAAAGCACATATTTTTCGTGAAAAAAAATAAGGCACTTTTGCTTGCCCGAGTTTATTTATTTTATTTATGTGGAAAAACTATTTTCTCCACTCATGGAACCATGGTAGCAGTGGGTACAAACATGTAAACAAGATGCAGATTTATAAAGAAAATTCAAGTAAGTTTAAATTAAGCAGCAGATACAAAATTAGCAACAGTTGTATTGAAGACGGCATTATTTGGTAGCTCGTTCTATTCTTTGATTGCCCGAGGGAAAAAAGAATACCTAAAACGGTGGTTTTTAAACCTCTATTGTTTTAACGCTCTTGTGCGGTTTAGACGTGAGGATTCAATCGATAATAGTTTTATATAGTTAGAGCTTTGAACATGAAGAGTGCCGTTAAGGATATTGAACAGTAATCTTAATCTATCAATTTTTGCTCTCATTTAGAACGGCTGAAGCTTCGCTCTAATAAATAAGTCAGTGGACGATGTTTCTCTACGTTGAATCATTAAAAATAAACCTAGGACCTAACTTTTGGATACTTTTCAAGCTTGGTAATACTGTTTTGTGTGAAAGGGCACCACACTGAACAGGCATATTCTAACACAGGCCTCATAAAACGATAAGCAATAAGTTTAGTGTCAAAATTACCAAATTTTAATTTCCTACGACGCGCAAACAAAGTGTACCTCGCTTTATTAACCGTAAATTCCAAATGCTGGTTCCAGCTCAGTTTATTGTTAAAAAAATCTTAAATACTTGTACTCCTCGACCCGCTTTACTGGTTGTCCATCAATTATGTAACTAAATTGAACTGTTTCTTTACATGAGACAGCCATGACGGCTGTTTTCATACAGTTTAGCTTCATTTGCCATTTTTTAGTCCATCGCAGTATCTCATCCAAAGCTTTCTGCAGTGTAAAATTGTCGGTATGGCTTTTCATTGCTTTATATACAATACAGTTGTCAGCGAACAATCTAAACGGGACATCAATATTGGTTGGAATGCAATTAATATAAATCAAAAACAAAAGTGGCCCAAGCACAGAGCCCTGGGGCACTCCTGACGTAACGAGCAGTTTGTTCGAATCAATTTTGTTATAGTGAACAAATCGGCTTCTGCCTGATAAATACGCTGTTATCCAATTTATAATTTGTGAGTTTATCAGTATGTTGGAAAGTTTTGCCAGCAGCTTTGGATGTGACACCGTGTCAAACGCCTTAGAAAAATATAAGTATATTATATCAGTCGGGCTCCTCTCGTTAATAGCTTCAGCCAAGTCATGCCTAAATTTGGAGCTCAGTTGTAGTCGAAAGTGATTTCCTAAACCCATGCTGATTTCTATATATTAGGCATTTTCTTATCTAAGTGACATGAATTATGTGTAAAATGATATGCTCTAGCAATTGCCCTTGGTGCTAGTTAAAGATATTGGCCTAAAGTTTGATGTTGCACTCCAGTCACCCTCTTCATGTATCAGAATTATATTTGCTGTCTTCCATTTTTTGGTAATAGTGCATGCCCAAGAGAAAAACAAAACATAGCATGTAAATTTTTGGACATATATTTAGCGTACTGTTCCAAAAGAGGTGTTGGGTACCGAACCCTCCCCGTACTTTTCTTAGTGTCTAATATATTTTTAGTTAAGTTAAAAATTCCCTCCTGGGTTATGAAAAAGTCACTGATTACGTCCGCACACTTAACTTCGAGGCTTGGGATAACTCTGTCGTCAGTGGAAAGTTCCTATTTAAAAAAAGAATTAAATTGAAAAGAAATAATTAGTTGGACTAACCCATATACATAGAGGGTGTTTCACGAAAGGTTGACAAATTCGATACTGCGAAAACTGCGTGTCGCAACAAAAAAAAGCTTGCGGTGTTTTGGTCCTGGGTCAGGGGCCCATTTAGGAAATTAATAAAGTACGAGATAATTAGGTTGTTAATTATTTTTAATAATTAACTGTTTTAATATTGTGTATAAGAACATGGTTTGAATTAGAAAATTGCTCAGCATTATCTAAAAACACTAAATCAACAAATTGCAGAACGATAGAAGGCACGCGAAGCATTTTACGGCTTTCTGAAAATTCGCAAAACTTCGACGGGTTTTTAGGTTTCGGTTTGCTATCGGAGCGCAGCTCGGCCTCGGCGTCACCGCGCCCCATGGGGAGATAGTGCAACCAACCTCTGCTGCGCTGTCATCGCGCGACGCAGCAGAGGCCGGTTGCACTATCTCTCCACAGGCGCGGTGCCGCCGGGCCGAAATGCGCTCCGATAGCAAACCGAAAACTTAAAACCAGTCGAATTTGTACTATTTTTCAGAAAGCCGTAAAACAGTGCGCAGAATGATAGAAGGCACTTCTATCGTTCTGCAATTTGTTGATTTAGTGTTTTTTTCAAAAATACTGAGCAATTTCACAATTGAAACCACGCCTAAACACAATAGTAAGAAAGTTATGTACGCAAAAAATAATTAACAATCTAATTATCCCGGACCTTAATAATTTTCCTAAAGAGGCCCCAGGCCAAGCACTAAAACGACGGAAGTCTTTTTTGTTCCGACGCGTAGTTTTCGCGATATCGAATTTGTCTACTTTTACCGCTGAAACACACTGTATATATATATATATATATATATATATATATATATATATATATATATATATATATATATATATATAGTGATCTACCCAATTTAACCTTTATAATCTCGACAAGAAGGCTCGTTGATGATTTGAGACATCCTCTGCACTCGAACCGATCAATTAAATGTTATATATATATTTTTTTCGGTATGATGGTACTTCTTTATAGGCGATAATATTTTCGCAACGAGCGCTGCATAGAAGAGAACTCTGTATAGACTACTTCCATAAAGCCCTGCATGCAACACGGCGCGCGTTGCACTCTGGGAACTAGTTGGCCAGAAAGGAGAGTGGCATGGTTTCGGTTTCGATCGACATGTCGACAAGAGATTATACACAGAGCGTGGTCTATTAACGGCCGTTATCTCTTGTTTTCTGGTCCCGAGAGTGTCATTTGTGGTCTCTAAACTAACCTAAATGGCAAGACCTCGAAGCTTTAGCACAAGCACGAGACGTATAGCTTATCTTAACACATGCTTGTATTTTTGTACTTGAGCCTTTCTGTCAACGTTTCGAGGTATGTGGACGAGCCAGTACTAGGAATCTCGACGCTGCGAATCTCGGGGATCTTGCTTGTGTACGAATCAACAAGCTGTAGCAACCAATAAGTATGCATACATCGAGCTCGCGCCTTTTTATTAGTGTTGTTGATCATGAAGCTTGTTTGTTTCGTGCGTCCATAGACGAAATATTACTTTTTGCAAGTACTGTACACCTGAGTGCCCAAAGTGAAACTCGGAGGCGCCATTGAAAAGCTCCACTTGAACACACTTCTCATCTCTTATCTCAGGTACTGCCCCGCAGCACTGC
This sequence comes from Ixodes ricinus, assembly GCA_037355805.1. NCBI lineage: Eukaryota > Metazoa > Arthropoda > Arachnida > Ixodida > Ixodidae > Ixodes > Ixodes ricinus. The sequence continues at coordinate 13,041 of JAZHYW010005639.1, forward strand.
ACGAAGTGAAGTCGGCACCCGCTTGTATTCCACTAATATTGAACATCGCGTATGCGCATAAAGTTATCCTGCAATCATATAGGCACATTCGCACATACAAACAGCTTTAAGAAAGCAAAAGTCGAGCACTTGTGTAAAGAATGTCGCACCATTCGCCGGAAGTGCGAGGGACCGGCATGAACCCCTATGCGGTGCGCCAAACGAACGAAATTATTCAAAGCGCATTTGACGGTTGCTACTGACCATAATATTTGTTATGTGTTTGCTTTCTTCCTGCCTGAGTATGCCGAGATAATTTCAGACACAGCGTTTAGGCACAGATCTTGGGCGTCAGTAAAAGCTCGTCCAAAAAGGCTTAGCGAGGAGTAGGGGACGCTTAGTTAGAGCCTCCTTCGTAGCTAGCCCATCTCAGCGTTTGCGAAAACTTAATCTTCTATCAGCATGAAATTTCAGTGGGAGATACATTATGACACGAGGAAGACATCATAGTAACTTTTGTGCAGTATTGAGGCCGAATTTATTGCGTTTCCTTAAAAGTTCATGCGTCAACGCTGGGCTCAACTTTGATTCTCCTGTGCAAATGCGGTTTGCTTTTCACCCGATGAAGTAACAAGAACCGGACGTTTGGCAAACAAAATACATGTAAGGCTCTAGGTGACCAAATTTCAGTTGTGGTTCACTGGTACTAGACGGGATTACTGACATTGAGCTCAAAAATGCAATCGTGCCCGAATGAAAAATCCATCAATGAAACCCTGTTTGGCAGTCAATGTTTTCTAGTGGACCGCTGACTGTGCCTGACGGTACGTCAAGCAGGTTTGATTGGCCAACAAGTTACTCTGACCGATGGTCAAG